>CAXHWN010002237.1:0-35000 GCA_964020975.1 Hermodice carunculata
TTGATTATTATCTATGGGTAGATTCATGTATTGTGTAGAAAAATTAAAACATTTGATATTTTTTGCTTTTTTAAATCTTTTGATTTCAGATCACTTGGGAGAATTGTTAATACTTCAATTTAAGCAATTTATTTCACAGTGTCTAGAAACTGCATCACAGTATTTATGGAAAGATTCCTAATTGCAGTCAAACACAGTGTTACTTCCTTCGATAGTTGTTTTGTTGCTCATTTTGAAACACCAGCTATGAATCTTTATTTGAAAGGGTTTTTATGTAATCTGGGTATCCAGAACAAAAGTGGAATAGAGGAGTCCTCTGCAGAAATTTTGATATTGTATCCATCAAATTATCAATGGATTGTTTGTGTAAATTATGTACATCATTTGCTCTTATGTCTCAAATATTGTTTATGCCAAGTTCATTTTTCTAAATATCCAGATAATATTTTTTGCAGATGATCCCAAAATTGTTACCTGCCTTATCGATGGTAGTGATTGTAAATCTTTCTTGTAGGTCTTTGACTGCTTAAATTGAAACCTTAAGCTGCTGTAAATTTACCGTACTTTAATTCTTAATGGGGGATTTGTAACGATTAATTCTATTTGTAAAGACTTTTTTCAAGTATGACACAGTACCGATTTCGCATTCGTAACACCCCATGCTAGCAAATAATCAGGCATGCCAGAAATTCTTGCCGACCAGAATCAGATGCGACTAGCCAGATGCGAAAACTGAGTTGTGCGCAAATTCCTGGCACGCCAGTTCCTCGTGCTAGAAAAATGAGCACGCTTACTTCGCATGTAGCACGCTTAAAATGTTTTTGGTCTCGACCATTAACACGCACGAATTGTTTCTGGCTTTGCACGCTCGTGTTTTCGACTGCACTGACAGCACTTTCCGGGAAGCATACCACCGAGAGAACAAACAAGATTTTTGCACTAAGAATATCCACCATGATCTAAATGAATTTGTGCCAATGTTTGTGATCTTGATGCATGGATCCTATGCCATGAGACATTGAGAGGAGAGATGTTTTTTGTGAGGAGCTGTTCTTCAAATTAATTTATTTTCTTGTGGGACCAACCTTTAACTCCCAGCACGCCAGTTTCCAGTGTACTAGAACTAGCCTACTAGAACAGTGTGTCACTCAAACTTTTGAAGTGGCTGGATTAAAGGCCGTCTCAAATTCATGGTGTTGTTTATTTACATGCAAGCATGCACGTTTTATTGTAGAGAAACATCAGTTCTTGTCGATGGTTATTTCGATTTTGTGTTAAAAATGAATATTTTCCTTCTACGATGATTTAAATCAGTGATCGGGCCATTGTTTGCGACAATTTGAATGATGTAACTTTGCAAAACTGCCACGCAAAAATAGGTTGATTTCATCGTCGCGGTCTCGATTTTTTTTTTCGTTTGCCCGCCAAGGGTATTCATATCGTTAGAATGCGGAGAATCTAGTCTATTTTAAGAAAGCTCTCCCATTGGCTGAAACAAAAGTATTTTAGGGGAAATCCCGCCAAAACTGCTTCTATTTCAAACGTCATTTCAGTCGGGAATATACGGAAGACGATTCTCCGGAATATTTTAGGTCAGTCAGGGGGCCGGAATCGATCACATGTTTGCCGTCCAATCAAATGTGTCATTTTTCAACCGATGATTCATTCGGGAGTACAAGCTACCTTGTGTTGTGAAGTCTTGCTTGTGAAAGATGGGCGACATTTGTGTGAACACAAGTGGCGATTACGGACAATTTATTAAAGCAAGAAACAAAATTTAACTCTGTAAATTGGTCAGAATGATGACATGTACTACCAGTCTTTGCGTACAGTCGAGCAGACGCTCCAATTTTTTTCACAGAAAGAGAGTAAAATACGCCAGCCGCAGGTAAACATGGCTTGGGTGAAAATACCGCTGCCGCATGTGATGATCATGTTGACAGTTTATCACTATCTGTGACTGCGATAAAGTGCATTTATCGACTATTTACTGCAGCAACAAACTCTACCACTATAATTTAATGACAACATTGACACACGGCCGATCTTAAGAAAAATTAAAGAGGAACCATCGTCCGTGACCCTAACCAAGGAAAATGCTGAGACCGGTACCCATGCAATTGTATTCACACAGTGACTGTGACACAGGCTTTGCCGTTTTGATCAATTCATGATTGAGATCGATAGGCCTATATTCATTTTTGTGAGGGTGTAGGACACGAGTTTTTGTTTAAATTGACAATGAAACCACATAGAAATGTAGACAAGGTCTTACTCAACAAAAGTCATGTTGATCAGTTTGCATGAAATGCAGAAATAAAAAAGTTACGACATTTTTACCCCAGCACATCACGTATTGTGCAAAAAACAAAAACCCTGCCTTTGTTGGGAAGGTCACGTGACGAGAAACGAGACCTGAAGCGAAGGGGAAACAAAAATAGGGTGCAAGGCCTGCTGCTGGCACGCTGTGCCCAGTCGAGGCGAAATACCTGTTCACGCAATTTGCGTAGATGAAAGGCAACTCGCACAGCTATTTGGCATGCCAGAAATTTGAGCGCAAGAAATTGGCGTGCTATTTGCGATGGCACATCCAGACAAAAAAACTCACAACTGAGCATGCTCTAATGTGGTGCACAATGCGAAAATGGTTAGCTTGCAAAAGGGACCCATATGCGAAATCGGTACTGTAACTATCCTTCAAATTTCTGAAATTCAGTTTTTTTCCTTTCTTTGCCCATTTCATACAGCAGAAATCAAAAGGAATACTTGTATCCTGAAAAATACTGTCAGTGTTCAACTTAGGATATATTGAATTTTTTTTTACTTTTTTTCATCGTATCTTACTGAATTATGCAGTATATCGAAATTACCTGTAGATACCTGTTATATCTCTGGCAGACATTATGACAGTTTTTAATTCACATTACATTAATATATTCACGGCGATATATGATTCTGCTGCCTTCATTATATAAAGCAATTGCATGCATTACGTGAAGGATCTCTTCCGTTCAGCATTGTTGTGACACGCCTCACACACGAGTCTGTTGATATTCGTATTTTTACAGTCACGCATCTGCTACATGTATGGCCAGCAAAACAGACAATTTCTCCGGTTTGCGTGTAAATGCATGGAATATCACTTTTTATATTGCTGTAACATATAAGATTATATAACACCCGCCGTCCCACCACCTTAAGGCAACAAATGGTGGGGGGATATTGTTTGGGTATGTCATATTATGGGAAAGATCTTGGTAAGATTACTAAGAAGGGTCAACTACCTGGCTGAAGCCAAGTCGAGTTGGGACTTGACCCTAAGCCAACAGAGCGTGGGGAGGCCTTTGAGGCTAGGTTATCACTGGAATGTTACAACTGAGTGTTTCATAATGAAATAATTATGCATTATTCAATGACCTTTTTTATGGTACTGTGTTTCTCTGTCTTGTAATGTTTACTTCTGATTAATCTTCGCGAGCCACTCTTGCATAATATGGTATTTACCCACATATTTTCATTTGGAACTTGCCATCATCCTATGGTGACTCGCATGTTTTTTTCTGGCGTGAACGTGCAACATTCAGTGGTTTTGCGCATGCGGGACACAAATGCATGTACTTACTCACAAGAAAATTAAGCTATGTGTAACGAGAACACAAGTAAATTTTTATTTGTGGTCACGCACACGCAAGCTCAATTCTCGCATGGCAGTGGCAATTGTCACGATTTAGGGGTGGAATTCTATCAGTGATGCAGAAAACGAAGTCAATATCTTATTCCCGATGTCATGAAATGTTACCAAAATGCAGCATGAATGACACAGACCAAAGCGAGGAAAATACGCAGATAAGTCACCGAATGCTGACGATGCGGAGATCTGCGTAAACACAATGTGTTGTTGATCGCTGTCTCAAATGTGTGACCTTGTTATTGATGTTTTAAACAAAATTTTGTACTTTTAATTGTTTTCGAATGTTTGAATGGAACAAAACTGTATGACAGAACAAAATAGCAATTAAATTTATGATTGAAGTTCGGAAAGAAATATACCTGAAAACCAGCTAGCATGAGTGTTCATTCACTTGTGTTGCATGGCCCGTATTGTTTGGCCTTGGTAAAAAAAGTGACCACACTTAAGGTTAGACTCAAATTTTATACACTGATGTTTACAAATTAAAATGATGTTCATCATAATGTTTAATTATCTGTTATTAGATGCTGCAGGGTTGTCCCCATAAAAAAATTAAAGCTTAACAAGTCTGTGGGATGCCAGAGGCCAAGTCATGCCTGATAAGGCACGGCCAGGCACTGCACAAAATATGCCAGGGGTCTGAGGGCCACCTAGGCCCCCAGAAGCCCTGCAGGTCAAGCAGTCTCTGTGGTGTATAAATTTCTGAGCATCTGAGGACACTAAATACTCATTTATTTCATTGGGTGGAGATGTGTTATTTATCGGAATTTTGTACCATATTATTATTTTCCATAACTTGCATAGTATACCCAGGCTTTAAGCACCAAAGCCAAGCTCTTAGGCACAAGGCCTCACCTAGTACAATCTACCTTTACTAGAGGCTTTTGGTTTATATTCAAATTGCAATTACTACCGAATAAAATTTTGTTCTCTATCTTGCAGAAAGTCATTAAAGCAGTTACATTCATGATTTTCCTTGAACAGACAGTAACAAGAGTTAAACTTAATATTTGTTTTTTACTAATACTGTTCCTAATTGGTAGTTGTTGTGATTTCACAGTTGATTTTCCCTTGTTACCACTTATATTTTTTGTTGTTCAACTCTCTTGAAACTTGCTACTTTACTTTACCAAACAGCAAGTTGAGTTTTAGGCATTGCATTCATTTTTGTCACAAAATTAAAAACATAGTGCAGAATTCAACTCAGAAAGTAGCCTTGAATTAGGCAACAATGAACCAGGTGACACTGGTGATACCCCCACGCTTGAGTGAATAATACAGATTATCTTGGGAGTTGTTTGTCTGGCCTCAACTGACAAGATCATGTGGGGGACCTTTTACAGCCAAAGTCAAACGAGATTATCAACTGACAGATCCAGGGCTTAACATTAATGATTTTTAGTGCTTGTCCTAGGACAAGTGGCAGACAAAATTACTTGTCCCTGGATAAAGTTAATTGTCCCAGGGCAAGTACCAGGAAAAAATTTGCTTGTCCCCCTGATAAAGTTACTTGTCTGGCCACAATTTAAAGAACATTTTATCTATGCCACTTTTTATAGTGTAAAAGCCATGTACATACATGCACCTATCACTTTTTAAACATTTCCTTGTTTACTATAATAAAAATAATCAAGTAAATTCACACCAATTGTCTGACTTGCTACATGAGGTGAGTTTGTGGCTAGTGCATGGTGAATATGTGATATTGGACAATTCTTTTTAAACATATTAACCCTAGTCCTGCTGAATTGTTTTTTCAACCTGCATTTTGGACCGTAACATGGGTTCCGCACTACTAGGGTTAAAAATTAAGTCGTGTGTAAAATGTCAAAGCTTGAAATTGACATTGTCACAAAATATGCACACACTTTATTATATAGGCCAATTTTTGCAGAAAAAAAAGGAATGTTGAGCTTTATTTGCTTCTTCTTTAATTATTGACTTCATCCCAATGAGATTCTTAATCTTAGAAGCCCATGCACATGTGTAAAGTTATTATCTGAAAACCCACAAAGATATTTTCCTTTTGTTCATTTGTTTTATTTACTTAAGTTATTATCTAGAAGTGCAGGTTTACATAAAGCTTAATTATCTGGGTTGTATTTTATTTTAGTGTTTGAATAATTAATTATTTAATGAACTATTTGTTTTATTTATAGGCTACAGTGATATTGTCTATTCACTGTACAAAACATCTGTCTACACTTTGCAGGCCCCCAAAATGGCTCTTGGATAGTATTGTACATCTAAGACTTCACATTAAAAGCTTTAAATACATCTTTCACTTTTTAATGTTCATTACTTTATTTCATATTTAGTCTTAAAAAAGTATCATTTCCAACCAGTTTAAGATGCTCCATAATTTTTAAACAGTTACCAAAGAAATTAAACCAAAAATTAATAGAAAATGCTGCAACTATACATATAGTGCCATCTAGTGGGAGACTATTGTACTACAAGGAACCAAGCATAGATAATAACTGATGAGCTTAGAAGTAAAACAATTGGATTTTAACCTGAAGCATGGACACTGTCAGAATTATCACACAACTAATGTCTAAATTATTTCAAGTTCTGCTGAACTTCTAGAACTGATCTTTTATTCGGTACTAAAATACACCAATTATCCCCAGCTCGCTGGAATTTTCCCAAGTCAAATCGTTTGTAACTTTACTTTATGTTTGGTTGGTCTATCAAATCTTATTTTTTATTAATATAAACTATTGTTGGTGCTATTTTCCTTCTATGTGGTTATTTTAAGGAGAAATAGCTGTTGGTTTGAAGTTCTGCAGCTGCTAAACAGTTGGTTGCCCACCTAAAAAAAGTGATTGGCCACCTGGCATCGAGTTTGTTGCCTGACTTGAAGTTTGGTTTGTCTAAGAAATGCTCTATAGTTGCCTGCGTGGTAGTCTTTGCTTTTGTTGCCATGTTTCATGTCAATAAACTTGCTAAACTAAAGCATGATGAACAGCAGACAGAAAGCAGACGTCTGAAGATGATTACAAAATGGTGCGGCAACTCTCGCTCTCCACAGCAAGGAAACCACCACATCTCATAGTGAGCAACAATAGCAAAAGTGCTCTTAACAGAGTTCTGATTTCCGCCCAAGTAGATGTTATGATTTATGGTAAAAATGAAGTATAACGGGAAGTCGAGATAGCTTTACGGGAAACTCTCAGTTAGATTGTCAGCTAAAATCGAAGCTTAATGGGAACATAGAGCTATAATATTCAGGGACAACCATGTACTGTGATGATAGTATGACTGATAGCGATGCTATAGCCTCTAGATGTTACAAACTTACCAGTTCAAAATCCAAAGCTTTGCTGTACTGCTCCTTGATCATTGATCATGAGGAAAGTGGCTGGCAATGGAAAGCCCATGCATGAGTGCAGCATATTAAATATTTACCGTTCCACTGTTCAGTGTTCACACAGAAGATGAGAAAAATACATAAAAGATAAACATACAACTTTCTGTGTTGATAATCTTTAAAATCTTTGTTTATTGTCACTTTTCTATGCAAATGTTTTTTTTTTCCCCCAGACTAGTTCATATTATAGTCCTATTTATCACACTTATTGGTCTCCAATGAGACCAATTAGTGTCACCTACAGCTTGATTATAATGCAAACTGTACAATAATGATATATCGTGAGAAGTATCGCGATACACAGCTCTGTATAAAAAATATCGTGACACCGAAATCAGTAATGATACCCGACCTTATTGATTTACATTTAAAACAAAATAATGGGACAAATCAGCATCTGCTCTCCAGTAGGCTTATGCTGTGGCTATCACTAAGACTCGCAGCATCGCTGGATTGACTTAAAGAATTTTCCGAAGGTACAAATCTGACCAAGTACATGTACTGACAACAACCATATGCATAGACCTACAGTGTCGCAAAATGTGTCCTATCATCTTTATCAAAATTGGCATCATCCAGTGCTTTATTTTACCTGTGAAGTGTTATCTGATATCCCACAGGACCCAAATTAATAACTGTTGCATACATTGTCAAATTTAAAGACTTCTAGCCTGGATTTTGTATTTTCAAGGCAAGGGATATTAAGTTGGTTGACTTGTCAGCGAGCTCAGCTTTTAAGACGGTCAGTCATTTGTTCATCATTGCAGGTGTTGGCCATTCACATTTATGTTTTTGACTTTTTCTCTGAAACCTTTAGACAGATCTTCTTCAGACTTGGTAGTCTTAACTAGTTGATGATACCGCCGAATATTTTTACCTCAGCTGACTTGTCAGTCAGCTGAGGTTTTTTGAGGGTCCGTCGCCCGTCCGTCCGTCCGTCGTCCACAATTCACATTTTCGACTTCTTCTCAAAAACCGTCAGATTCACTTCAAACTTGGTGGAGATGTGCCTTGGGTGGGTCTCTACCAAGTTTGTCCAAATGGTCAGAGTGCAGTGATTTTTGGATTTTTAATGATTTTTTTTGGTTCTTTTTTTGGTAAATCTTAAAAAATCTTCTTCTCCGAAACCACTCACCCAATTGCTTTGATATTACACAGGAACACTCCCTTGGACTCTTAGTTCTTAATTTGTTCACCAGGTGGCGCTGCAATTTTTTCCTAATTTTTTATGAATTTTTATGTGTTATAGCTATTTTTGACTTCTTCTCCAGAACCGTCACTCAGATTAAGCTGAAACATGGTGGATATGTTCTTTGTAGAAGGGTCAAACAAAGTTGTTCACTATGTGGGAATGCTGCGGATTCCTGATTTTTAACGATTTTTTCAATTCTGGTACTTGTCGGTCATTGCACATTTCCTATTGATTACTATGGAAGTCAATGGGCATTCTAGTGCTAATTCACATTTTCGACTTCTTTTCCAAAACTGATATCCAGATTAACTTCAAGCTTGGTGGCAATGTACCTTAGGTGGGTTTCTACCAATTTTGTTCAAATGTTTATGCTCTAGTGATTTTTGGATTTTTTATGATTTTTTTTTTGTTTTTTTTTTTGGTAAATCTTAAAAAAATCTTCTTCTCCGAAACCGCTCACCCAATTGCTTTGATATTACACAGGAACACTCCCTTGGACTCCTAGTTCTTAATTTGTTCACCAGGTGGCGCTGCAATTTTTCCCTAATTTTTTATGAATTTTTATGTGAAATAGCTATTTTTGACTTCTTCTCCAGAACCGTCACTCAGATTAAGCTGAAACATGGTGGATATGTTCTTTGTAGAAGGGTCAAACAAAGTTGTTCACTATGTGGGAATGCTGCGGATTCGTGATTTTTAATGATTTTTTCAATTTGGCGCTTTTGGGGTAAATGCACCTTTCCTATTGATTACCATGTAAGTCAATGGGCATTCTAATGCTAATTTATATTTTCGACTTCTTCTCCAAAACCATCATCCAGATTTACTTCAAACTTGGTGGCAATGTACCTTGGTTGGGGGTCTACCAGGTTGTTCCAATGGTCATGTTCCAATGAACTTGGATTTTTTTATGATTTTTTTCAAAAATCTCTACAAAAGTTTTAATAGGAAAGTTTAACATGGGAATTTCTTGTAATGGTTATAACTTAGATAATTTTGGCCAGATTTACTTCAAACTTGGTGGGGATGTGCCTTGGGTGGATCTTTACCAAGTATGTTCAAATGGTCACACTCTATTGATTTTTGGATTTTTTTTATGAATTTTTTTATTCTTTTTTGGGGCAAACCTTCAAAATTCTTCTCCTCTGAAACTGCTCACCCAATTGCTTTGATATCATACATAGACACTCCAGGGGACACCTAGTTCCCTATTTGTTCAACATGTGGCGCTGCAATTTTTTTATGAATTTTTTGTATGGTTTTGCTATTTTTCACTTGTTCTCAGAACCGTCCCTCAGATTAAGCTGAAATGTGATGGATATGTTGTTGTGGAAGGGTCAAACTGTTGTTTACTAGGTGGCACTGCTTTGGATTCCTGATTTTTAAGGATTTTCAATTCGGGTACTTATAGCTCAATGCAGCTTTCCTATTGATTACTATGTAAGTCAATGGGCATTCTAATGCTAATTCACAGGATAACTGACATGAAATTTACTGTTTACTTGATAACTTGAGATCTGTTTTGAGTTAGCTGCACATGTTAATTATTCTGTATGAAGGTCATGCTTAGACAGTACATGAATGACCTTGACCTTTTTTGTGGAGTCACAGTACAACATACATGAATTTTATTCTTCATTATAACTTGAGAACTACTTGAACTTTGATGTTGCACATGTAAGTGTTCTTCTATAAAGGTCAGACTTACTCAGAACATAGGTGACCTTGATCCTTTCCCAAGTTTATAGAGCTGCAAGTGTGATGAATATCAAGATCAGCTGAGGCACGGGCTGTTCACACAGCCCTCTTGTTTTGTTTTTTTTTGTTTGTTTGTTTTTTTTTTTCAAATTCTTCAATTCAGGCCTTGTTGTTTAATACAGACATACCTATTGATTACAGTGCAAGTCAATAAAGATTTAAATAATTCATGTTTTTTACTTATTTTCCAATATATTAGACAGCAAGACTCTTGAAGTTACAGACATGCACGTGTTTGCATATTAAGTTTCTAATGGAAGAATGATGGTACAGCGAAACCTCATTATAATGACATTCAGATATTCAACATATTCATTATAATGACACAAGTTTTGAATGGCAGCAGTTCATTTTCTTATTTGTCCGATTCATTTATATGACATGTTCTGTTATCTGACACTTTTGTTTTGGAACAGATGGTGTCGTTATGACAAGTTTTCACTGTATCAGATATTTGACTTTGACTTGCAGCTGCTTTTCTACATTCCTACTACCTTCATTTCTACTACCTTTAAAAGAACTTTTCAAAAATGGAGAGTTCAAGTTTTAAGAAAATGGAAATGTGGCATGCATAAGTTTGCGTTTGTGTCTTCAATTAAAGGTGTTATCAAGTTTGTTTTGATTATGTTTGCAGGGTACCCCACACGTTTTGGTCAACCTTCCAGCAGGCAGCCAGGGCTAGTGGTGTGATCAACTGGGTGAAACAGCTGAGGGACTCAGTGTTGCTATCATCTTCTTAAGTGATGGACATGGAGCAAGGAGATGGATTGTTGAAGATGCCAACAGGCATTCCATCACTATTTGATTCTTTTGTTCAGCCAGGGTTTAAGCCCAAGCCAGGGGTCAGCAGACTACCTGAGCCGGACAGCAGTGGCCGTGTGAAGGGCACTGTGCGCCCAGTCAATGATGGCAACCGCAGTGGTCCATATCCACGAAGAGGTGGTGGTGGAAGGCGAGGCCGTGGTCGACGTATTTACCCAGGTCTGGGCAGTGAAGAGGCCAAAAATGACCAGGGTATTGGGCCTCTGCGAGGTAGAGGGCGCTTCAGCAAGTACACCACTGATCCAGTGGACACAACTCCACCAGCTTTCCAGCAATCTGGTTTTTTAAACACAGTGTACCAACAGAGCCCCAACTACCAGTTGTCTGAATACTTGGAGTATGATAATAGTTGGCCTGAATTTGGAGATGTACCCACAACTCTAGAGGGTAAAATCACGCGACTGGTAGAAATGGCCAGGAAAGCAGAACACAAACCTGTTGTTGCAGACACAATCGATGGATTTCTGAGCAAAAAAGGTTTAGACGTAGGAACAATAACGGTGACCAAGCAGGTCAACAGTGATCCAGGTAGTGTCAGTTACACTGTCGACTTGTACATTGGGGGCATATTCTTTGGTCAGGGCCAGGACATCACAAAAGGATCTGCCAAACATCAAGCATATGCCGAAGCCATGAATGTTGTCATGAAAAAATCTGCAGCTGAAATACTGAAACATCATCCCAGATATGACAGAAGCAAAGGATTCATGGGTGAGGTCAACTCAACTAAAGGTGAAGATCCTAGAGTAGAGACTAATATGAAGGTATTGTCTCGAATGCGGCACAATATGAACAGCAAAGATGTGTCTAGTTTCATTATTCTTGAACATCGTGATTTGGGACCAGACAAAGGAGTCAACGCAACATCCACCCTGCGTCAGAGTTCAGACTTCTGTCATTTCCGAATTGAATTTCACTTTGATGTATTCAAATGTATGGAACTGTGCCAGGAAATGGTCAGGTTGGTTATCAGCAATTATGCTCTAGTAGGGTTTCTCCTCATCCATGGTCTACAATTGAAAAAAAAGAAATGATAAAGATAATAAATATTTGCATATGTACATGTATCCCTTAAAAAAGGAAAGAAAATAATATCGGACAGGTGATGTTATCATACAAAAGCAGAAAAATCATGGGATGACCAGAGGGAGGATTGTCTGTCACGTAAACAATGCAGTACAAGGTACAAATCAAGATGGACTGCCAAAAAAAGGGTCTTAAACATGTCAAGTGTTTTACTTTTTTTTGTGTACTAAGAGCAATGTGTTGGTACTTTAAGGGCGGTGTGAACAGGGGTGATGGGGTGGCATACCAGTAATTGCTTGCAATCACAGTGCTCTAGTTTCATCGTGCAAGGTCACGTTTTTTTCCATGGGCGATTTACTTTTCCCGTACATATTGAGCCAAGAAGATAATGCAGATTGTCCAGTGTGTATGTGGCAGACAAAAAGTGTCTTCAATGTCTATCATTATGTGGCCTGGGCATGCAGTACGAACGTTGCCTGTCAATCGATTATTGGTGCAGGAAGCCAGGGGTCATGTGTTCCAATCACAAAGCACCATGCATAACTTGTGGTAGAAAATACCTGAACATGCTATATTAGAACTAAACGCTAAATGTGGGATGGCATTTTCAAAAGTTGAGACAGATTGAATATTATGATCCTACAACATGGAAAAAAGTCAAACATCTACAACATGGAAAAAAGTCAAACATTTCTTTTGTGTGAGAAGTAAGAACATAGTCACACAACCACTGCCATGTTAGTAAACCGGCTACCATGCTGATCAAGATAATGAATGCAAAGAGGAGGCACTTCAACCTTATGTTGAGCCACTGGCATGATACTATAATTTAATAACTGGCAGGAGGCTAGGATGGTATGGCATGAGGCTACTTGGTTGTAGTCAGGTTTGACCACCTGTGTACATTTCAGAAGAAACAACTTGTTAAATGCGAAACACAAACTGATTGTCATATATATGTGAGCAATGCTAACACAGCTATAATCAGTGAATAAGTTTGTGTGCCAGGAATGCTTTGGCTGCCAGTGTGGTCAGTTGGATGAGATCCGTACTGTTGAGCACTGAGTCAACAGACCCTGTTGTGTGGTAGACTGGACCAGCAATCTCTATCACTATTCTCTGATCAGCTGTTTTGACAGTCTGTGTAAACAAATATGTGTTGTGATTTTCTGTGTCACCTGACATGGTAAATTAGTACTGTTCAGTCTTAAACCATCCTTTCAGCATGAGAGGGCAGCGGCTTTTTTTTTTCAAATTGTTTGAATTGAATGATCAAGAATTTTAGCTTCAACTACAAACTCCTTAGACTATGAGCTTAAAATCATGCATGTTGGCAACAAGAAGCTACTTGACAAGTTGAAAGATTTTGTCTTCATGTCCTTGACAGGTGCAAGGTGTACATAGAGGGTCAGTTAATGGGAGTGGCAGCAGATGCAACACGACAAGAAGCAAAAAATGCTGCCTCAGAGAAGACCATTGACAACCTCCAGAAGAGGTGCTGGACCATCCTGGTAAGAGAGTGAGTGGTTGACTTAGGAGCTTCCACTTCAGGATTATGTTTTGGGATGCACCCTTTCAGATTTTTATGCCTATAAATGCCTCCTCCTTGAGAGGGGAGGCATTGTTTTTGTAATTGTCTATCCGTCCATGTGTCTTGTGCCCCTACATGTATCAGTTTTTCATGGACAATTTCCCTGATATCTCAGGAATGCCTCCAGACTTGGCACAAAACTACCATAAAAACAGACTGATAAGATTTCTGGATCAGTATTCAAGTCAGTTACTGTAGGATATTCAGGCTCGCTGATGTTTATGCAACACCCACGGGCCATCTTGTTGGTACTACTTAGCTCAAAAATGCTGCAATATATTTCACACAAAAGGACATCTAAAAAGTTCAAAGATGCAGATACAATTTTCTGGGTCACTGGGACTTGCTTATCAATTACCACTGTGAACAATTCAGTTACAAGCATGATGTTTGTCCCATCATGTTTTTTGACAGAATAATGTAAAAATGCTTGGAAAAGATTGACGATTCACTCACATGCATACATATCAGGACCCAAGCGTGTGTAATATAGCAAAAGTTTGTATGTGCAGTTTTTAGCTCTGCTGACCAAAGGTCATGGAGCTTATGTGACCACTCATGTCTGTCCGTCCCGCTGTCTTTAAACGTTTGCTCATTATCACTTTTCAGGGGTTTCCCCAGTTTTGGCTAGCAGAAAGGTGGTGAACCTGATGGCAACCTAGAATTTCTTGTTCCGGGACCGATATTGACCAAATGTTGCATCAATATTAACTAAAATAACCTACTTTTTAATAAAAAAGGAGAAAGGTGGTTAAAAAGGTGAAAGGTGGTCAAAATGGCATAAAAAAGTGTTACCTAATTTGTTGTCCCCAGCTTCATTGATTTTGTGAGCTGTTTCCTCTTGCATTTTATTTTTACCCTTGGCACATAAAGTGCTGGAGGGTATTGTCGTCCCTTGCGTGGTCTGTCTGTGAATGGTGATGCTTTGGTGACTCTGGAATCTCTTTGCTGTCATTGTTGGGTTTGAAATTTGTGAATATGGGTCATGTTTTTCTACATAAGTGTAACATACTTGAGATGTCCATCTTGTCAACATTATCGCGATATGTCAAAAAATATTCACCATAGCTGTGCCAAATTTCTGTTACAGAAGGACCTTATGATGGACCGGGTTCCTATCAAAAACCAGCATCCTCTGATTATTTTTGAACGTTTTATGAAACTGTTAATGTATTTGTTTGAAGGGTATCTAAATGGCATCAACCCTGATGACGTTATGGCATTATCTCCAAAAATATTGACTGCAGCTTTACCAAAGTTTTGTCAGAGATGGTTCATATGATGAACCAGGTTCCTCGTTGTATTACATGTACAGTGAACCTCCCTTACCGAACACCTCCTTATACTGAACACTTTTTCTCGGTCCCAATTGCATATTTTCATTATAATCGAACCTCCCAATACGGAACACCTCTCAATACCGAACACTATTGTCTGGTCCCAAGGGTGTTCGGTATGGGGAGGTTTCACTGTAGTAACCTTTTTATGAAGCTTTAAGGTATTTATCATCAAGGACGTCTGAGTGGTGCACAAGGGGACAACATTACCATAATATCTAAACAAGGATCCAATGCAGCTTGGTCATCAAATTTGTATCAGGGATGCACATTATAGTGGACCACATTCCTATTGGAAACAACATTCACAGAATGAAATCCCCTCTGCCCCCACAATATTTTTTTCCCCCAATTATGCATTTTTTTATCTTATTTTATTTATTTTTTTTAAACCTACCAGTACAATACTTTACATGTAGTTTCCCTATTGTTGTCTACAAAATGAACGAGCTCTTTCAGATGTGTTCTTGGGACAGGTCCTGGTGACAGAGACCACTGTACTGTGCATCACTCAGACGACCATTAAATAAATACTTAAAAAGTTTCATAACAAGTTTAAAAATAATAAGATGAAGCCATGTAAGTAAGAGAAGAAAACATACATTTTTCTTAAACATGGATTTACATTGGAGAATGTAAAGAGATAGATATTTATTGTATGGGTATATAAATTTACCCTACTCTCATTGGAGAGAGGTTACAGATGAAAGTTTTAGTTCAAAGCCTTGCTGTATTCGCCCTCAGCAAGTCGTTGACATCCCAATGATAGAGTGCATCCCATGATTCTCTTGACTGTGTTGCTCAGGTTGAGCTCATCAAACTGTACACATGCTAACTCTTTGCTGGGCAGTATACAGTGTGCTATGTTCCAGTCTTTTGATCTGTGATTTTTAGCTCAGCTGAGCTTATCTTATGGTCCTCTGTCCGTCCATCCGTCCGTCGACAATTCACATTTTCGACTTCTTCTCCGAAACCGTCAGCCAGATCCACTTCAAACTTAGTGGGGATGTGCCTTGGGTAGGTGTCTACCAAGTTTGTTCTAATGGTCACGGTCCAGTGATTTTTTAAGGTATTTTTTGGTTCTTTTTTGGGCAAATCTTAAAAAAATCTTCTTCTCTGAAACCGCTCACCCAATCTACTTTGATATCACACAGAAACACTCCCTGGGACACCTAGTTCTTAATTTGTTCACCAGGTGGCGCTGCAATTTTTTCCAATTTTTTATGAATTTTTATGTGTTACAGCTATTTTTTTTTGTTCTTTTTTTTGGACAAATCTTAAAAAATCTGCTTCTTCAAAAGCACTGACTCAATTGGTCTGATATCACACGGAAAGACACCTAGGGACTCCTTGTTCTTAATTTGTTCACCAGGTGGCGCTGCAATTTTTTTCTAACTTTTTGTGAATTTTTGTGTGTTATGGCTATTTTCGACTTCTTCTCCAGAACCGTCATTCAGATTAAGCTGAAACATGGTGGATATGTTCCTTGTGCAAGGGTCAAACAAAGTTGTTCACTATGTGGGAATGCTGAGGATTCCCGATTTTTAAGCTTTTTTTTTTTCAATTCGGGTACTTATCGGTCAATGTAGTTTTCCTATTGATTACTATGTAAGTCAATGGACATTCTAATGCTAATTCACATTTTCGACTTCTTCTCCAAAACCGTCTTCCAGATTAACTTCAAACTTGGTGGGGGTGTATCTTGGGTGGGTGTCTACCAGGTTTGTCCAAATGGTCATGTTCCAATGAATTTTGGATTTTGTTATGATTTTTTTTCAAAAATCTTTACAAAAGTTTTAATAGGAAAGTTTAACATGGGAATTTCTTGTTATGGTTATAACTTAGATAATTTTGGCCAGATTTACTTCAAACTTGGTGGGGATGTGCCTTTGGTGGATATCTACCAAGTATGTTCAAATGGTCATGCTCTATTGATTTTTTGGAATTTTTATGAATTGTTTTGTTCTTTCTTGGGGCAAACCTTAAGAACTCTTCACCTCTGAAACTGGTCACCCAATTTTTTGATATCGTACATAGACACTCCCAGGGACACGTAGTTCCCAATTTGTTCACCAGGTGGCGCTGCAATTTTTTCTATTTTTTTTTTATGAATTTTATGGTTTGCTATTTTCACTTGTTCTCTGAATCGTCACTCAGATTAAGCTGAAATGTGATGGATATGTTCTTGTGGAAGGGTGAAACAAAGTTGTTTACTAGGTGGCACTGCTTGAGATTCCTGATTTTTAAGTATTTTCAACTTGGGTACTTATCGGTCAATGCAGCTTTCCTATTGATTACTATGTAAGTCAATGGGCATTCTAATGCTAATTCACAGGGCAACTGACATGAAATTTACTGTTTACTTGATAACTTGAGATCTGTTTTGAGTTAGTACTGTGATGCTGCACCTGTTAATTTTTTTGTATGAAAGTCATGCTCAGACAGTACATGAATGACTTTGACCCCGTTTCTCGGGTCACAGTGCAACATACATGAATTTTACTCTTCATTATAACTTGAGAACTACTTGAACCTTGATGTTGCACATGTTAGTGTTCTTTTTTTCAAAAATCTTTACAAAAGTTTTAATAGGAAAGTTTAACATGGGAATTTCTTGTTATGGTTATAACTTAGATAATTTTGGCCAGATTTACTTCAAACTTGGTGGGGATGTGCCTTTGGTGGATATCTACCAAGTATGTTCAAATGGTCATGCTCTATTGATTTTTTGGAATTTTTATGAATTGTTTTGTTCTTTCTTGGGGCAAACCTTAAGAACTCTTCACCTCTGAAACTGGTCACCCAATTTTTTGATATCGTACATAGACACTCCCAGGGACACGTAGTTCCCAATTTGTTCACCAGGTGGCGCTGCAATTTTTTCTATTTTTTTTTATGAATTTTATGGTTTGCTATTTTCACTTGTTCTCTGAATCGTCACTCAGATTAAGCTGAAATGTGATGGATATGTTCTTGTGGAAGGGTGAAACAAAGTTGTTTACTAGGTGGCACTGCTTGAGATTCCTGATTTTTAAGTATTTTCAACTTGGGTACTTATCGGTCATGCAGCTTTCCTATTGATTACTATGTAAGTCAATGGGCATTCTAATGCTAATTCACAGGGCAACTGACATGAAATTTACTGTTTACTTGATAACTTGAGATCTGTTTTGAGTTAGTACTGTGATGCTGCACCTGTTAATTTTTTTGTATGAAAGTCATGCTCAGACAGTACATGAATGACTTTGACCCCGTTTCTCGGGTCACAGTGCAACATACATGAATTTTACTCTTCATTATAACTTGAGAACTACTTGAACCTTGATGTTGCACATGTTAGTGTTCTTTTATAATGGTCAGACTTACTCAGAACATGGGTGACCTTGATCCTTTCCCACGTTCATAGAGCTGCAAGTGTGATGAATGTCAAGATCAGCTGAGCATGGGCTGTTCACACAGCCCTCTTGTTGGTTTTCTGCCTTATGTCAAAGAGGCGGGTATAACAAGAACACAAAGTAATGTGAGCTTTTGCCAGGGATGATTTAGAACACCCTAGCAACAGGCTTTAAACCAGGGAGCACACGGCAGTTCACATTGTTATTATGCATGTACTGCGTTTTTGTCACAGATCGAGAGCAGAGAAAACACAATGTAAACCCAGGTTTGCCCAGGCAGTATTCAATATTTCAGGCTTACCATGACATGATTTTTTTTTTTTCTTGTCACAGATCAAGCAGACGGGAGAGTATGAGAACAAAGTGAACCGTGCTCTGGCAAGGGAGCAGAGTGCATTGGAGGAAGTGGACAGTAACCAGGCAGAAAAAATGATGCGCAAGTGGGGGTGGGCTGGGGGTGCTCTTGGTAAAACTGAAGAGCAGCTTCTCAAGCGTGGAGATTCTGATGAACTAGATGAGCCAGTAACAGTGTTTGACATCTATGGCAAACAAGGGCTGAAGGCACGGCCTAAGAGCGGGCCAAATGAGATGTTTCAGAGAAAGGTGGAAGAGCACGTAACCAGGTTTCAGAACGACAAGCAAGTAGACTGTTTGCTCTTCTCTCCTACTTTTAACAAAGATGAACGCTTGGTTATTCATGCTGTAGCTAAAGCCAGGAATTTACGAGCTGAAACTCGTAAAATAGGAGGTGCACGCCATGTCTTTTCTGTCATAACTCGCAAGATGAATGCTCAGGAGCTGTTAAAATTCCTACAAGAAAATGGGAACACTAGAAAGTATGAGTTACTACCTCCGGGGACCAAGAGGAGGGTGCAGTCTACACGAGATAAACTTCTTTTGGACTTGCAGAGATCTGTTCACCGTGTACAACAGTATAAGTATGAGGATACTGAGGAGGAGGTTTATTGGTATTGATTGGAAGAAGAAATACTGTGTCATGAATGATTAACTGTGATTCCTTATCAGAGTTATGAGGGATGTGTTCTCATTGTGTTGATGTCCCTTCACCATTGCATCATCGATCAATCACATAGTGTTCGAAATGATGCATATATATTCTGGTGTGGTACATGTTATCCCAGGAAATTTTCAGTTTTGTATGGATAGCAGTCATGCACCATTGTAATAAGTTTTTTGTCATTTAAAGAAAAGTTTCAATTTGAAAAATAGGTCACTGTGCACTTTACCAGCCTGGCAACAGAAACTGCCATTTTAAACATTGGACTGTGAAAATAATGGTTTGTAAAATACCAAACATAGCCTAGGGTTAGCAACCAGGTTCTGATGGATGGTTCAGAATATGTGAACATGTACTAAAATAATGAAAAAAATTTCAGGTGTGAGTGGTATACACTGTTTTTTCATGGTTTAGTGGGATTAGTTTTCAAAACATCCATAGTGAAGTTAAGAATTTCATAGACCATAATTCCCTGTGGTAAGCATGCAGCCATGCATAATGCACAGGTGTGATCTTGGTCAGTTGAAGCTGGAACAAATGCATACCCCCATATTATTATGTAAAGGTAGGAAATGCAAGACCCAGAGGTCCACACAAAGCATTAACTACACATTAGTGGGAAGTTATTGGTTCTATAAGACCGGATGTCACTGTAAATGTATCAAGTTAAAACCACAAGACCAGCCAAAGTTGCAACTTTGTACCAGACATAAACTTAATGTTAATTTCACACTTTTTTCCCCCTTCGAAGTTTTGAGATGTTGTGGTGTCCCCATCTGGTGAGCAGAATACAAAACTGCTGATCATGTCACAATAGAGACCTGAAGTTAACTTTGAAGTTTTAAAACAAAGAAATGATCAGAGCAAAGTTGTTTATAAGGCATGGTTTGTTCGAAAAGAGCATAAGGAAAGGCGGTATGCATGTTGTTTGATGAAGTACACATGTATGCTAGTTTTAAAAGTAAATTTGAAGAATGTGTCAATGGAGGCTTTTATTATCACCCAGCTCCCATTCTCTGCAAATGGTGATGATTGAGAACAGGCAATAATGAAGCCAGAAAAAAATTTCTCAATCTCCGTATCTCTGATTAACATGCACCATAACTTTATGAAAAAAAAAAAAAAAAATGTTTCACAAAAGTGCGCATTCACTGCAGGGACTTCTGGTTACATTGGTGTCTATGACCTTATTTTCTTGGATTATGACCTACTTATCCAGAAATATAAGTTTCTATCCATTTATACATAGCAAAATTTAGTTTTACAGGTAGCTTACAGTTGGGTGTCTGGATCACTTATTGTTCAGTGACTGACTCAATTATAACTAAGAAGGACACATCATGGAATGCACACGTGAGCACATTGTTCATCCAATGTCACCAACTTTTGGGCAAAGACCAAATTTGCCACAGAGGTACATCAAATGGCTAAGATAAACTAACAAGGTTTTTTTCGTAGTATTGGACATTGGGAGGCACACTGCTCTGGTTCACTTATAAGCTTCTGTTAAATGTAGGGCATAGTGCTTCGATTGAGCCAAACCTACGTGCGCGTGTGTGTGTGTGTGGGGGGGGGGGGGGGGGGGGGGGGCTCATAAACAAAAAAGAAGCCAGAAAAAAAATGCATTCTTGTGGTGTTTGCCAGTCCATTTATTTCATCAATGCTTGCAGTGGGTACATGTAGCATATCTGGTCGTGTTTTTGCACGTGTTAAGTGGAGTCCCTGTATTCCCATGTTCCATGTGGGGAAGACTTCAACCAAATTGGATGGATTTTGTGCAGTATTAGTAGCCTGTCTGTAGGGTTGTCATGCAAGATACAAGATATTTTGCTGAAGAATGGGAGTCCTTTTGGGGCAAGGGGTCATTGCAGCCCACATCAGACACCCAGGAGGTGCAGGCTACTGAAATATTTATTTTCTTTCATTCGGGCAATCCTTTCATTTTACCCACAGAATGAGAGATTTATTGGTTCTCATATTTTTGTTGAAAGAAATAACAGTGGAGAATATGAGAGAGCTTCATTTAGTATGAGTCAGAATTATAATATGGTACAGGTACATGTAGCTTGCTCAATGAGTATTCGGGCATGCTTGTTGATTTGTCTGTCAGGTTTGGATTGTTCCTGCTTTTTGTGAGAAAATAAAACTTCATTAGAAAAGCTACTGTTCTTCAGTTGTTGGATTTTGTAGTGGCATCTTCTGCAGTGGTATGCAATGCATAATCATGTGACTTCCTGAAACAAAAGGACATGCAATACATGTACATGTGCATGCAGCTTTGCCAATTATTTCTCACAGAAGGACACTGCTGCACACCTCTTTAGCCTAATTTTGTTAATCAACAAGCCATGCAGTAATTATTTTATTCTGCTCAGCCCTTTTTTCTGGCTTTGCTTCACTATGCTGTCTTTTTAGCTCAGCTGTCCTCGGTCAAGCTGAGCTTTTAGTGTGGTCCATCATCCGTCTTGTCCTTCCTAACTTCCCCAAGTGTACCTTTTTCAAGTTAGTTCAAATGGCCCTGCACCATTTTTTCACCCCATTTTTTGTGAATTTTTAGTTCAACTGACATGTCCATAGCTGAGCTTTTCTGGTCCTTTATCCAGTGTCGGGCATCAAAACACATTTTTGATTTCTCCAACAAAACCACTTGACAGATTGGCTTCAAAGTTGGTGGAAATGTACACTAGGTGGGTCTGTACAGAGCTGCGGTATTTTTCTATTTTATTACTTTTTTTTTTTTTAATTAATTTCTTTGTTCATTTTTTGGACAAATCTTAAAAAAGTCTTCTCTGAAACGCTTGGCTAATTACTGCGAAGTTGCATAGGGACACTTCTGGGGACCAAAAGAACTCAATTTGTTCAGGAGGTGGCACTGCAACTTTTTTTCCTTTTTTATGAACTTGTGTGTGGTTTTTTGTTATCTAAACATGCTCCAAAACCATTGATCAAAAGATGCTGAAACTTGTCAGTGGTCTCTGCAGCTTAAAATAGAAGGGAGATTTACCCTGCCCTTTTTCCTTTGCTTCCTGCCCTCGTTGTGTGATAGACATGATGCTTTGATGGGTTATTACATATAGGTAAGCGGCCAACTCCCCAAAAAAGCTATATTTTAGGAGTTTAATTACCCCACCGTACAGAAATATACAACATGTCCTCAATTTATCTTTAGGTTCTGGAGAATCTGATGATATTTCGGCATGTTGTCCTAACTTCTGGTTGTTTTAAGGGGAAGAAAACAAAGCATACATACAAGTATATATACTCTCACGGTTTCACATTTTCTGTATATTGTACTGTATTGAAGCCATGAAACCCAATTCTACAGCTTTATTGATAATAATATATAGTGATTTTATATTACAGTCACCACTATGGTAGGATTCTCTGCAATCCTTAGTGTAAAAATGGTAATATGTTCACACACCATTTCCATTTTTTTTCTAATTTCGATAATTTGTTGAAAATCATTAAACTGACAACAGCATCATATAGTGGCCAAATTTGGTTGATATTAAGAACGGGTAGATCCGTACTGAGTTTTCAGGGAATCTAACATATGGTTTGGAAGCAAGAAGTCGAAAAAACGAAAACGCACACAACTACAAAATGATGACTGTGACAGTCCTGTGTTTAGCTGGCCCTTCATGAACACACAGGATTGATCAATGCCACTTAGTAACCATCTTTCTTTGACCCTTCAACAAGGAACATTTTCACCAAGTTTCAGTATGATCTGAATGACGGTTTGGACGAGATGTCCAAAATAACGAATACACACAAAATGCGTAAAAAAAAGAAAAAAATAAGAATGCCACCTACTGAACAAATTAAGAACTACGGCTACGCGCAGTGTCTCCATGCAATTTCGAAGTAATTGGCGAAGTGATTTTAGAGATCTTTTGAGATTTTGCTAAAAAATCAGGTGGTGCTGAACAAATTAAGAACTAGAAGTGGCCCCGTGTGATATCAAAACAATCAGGCGAGCGGTGTTGGAGAAGATTTTATAAGATTTGCAGCTTGATCTGAGTGTCAGTTCTGGAGAAGAAGTTGAAAATAGCGAAAACACACAAAAATCAATAACAAGATGATTTTGGTAGTCCTGTGCTCAGCTGACCATTCATGAACAAACTGTAGTGCTCAATGCCACCTAGTGTACAGGTTTCTTTGACCCTACCACAAGGAACATTTCCACCAAGTTTCAGCATGATCTGAATGACGGTTTGGAGCAAATGCCGAAAATAGCAAAAATACACATAAATCATTTTTAAAAGTTTTTTTTTTTTTTAAATCGGAGCTCCACTTCCTAAACAAATTAGGATCTGGGGGTACCCAGAAGTGTCCCCTTCTAAGCAATTGGCCAAGTGGTTTCAGAAAAGATTTTTTTACGATTTTGCCAAATATCAGGTGGTACTGAATAAATTAAGAAGTATGTTTCTCTAAGAGTGTCCCTGTGTGAAATCAAAGCAATCGGGTTAGCATTTTTAGAGAAGATTTTTTAAGATTTGCAGCAGAATCTGAGTAATGGTTCTGGAGAAGTCAAAAATAGCAAAAACACAGACAAAAAAATAATGAAAAATAAAATATAATTGCAGCGCCACCCGATGACCATATTAAGGACTAGGAGTCTGTAGGAGTGTCCCTGTGGGATATCAAGGCAATTGGATGAGCGGTGTTGGAGAAGATTTTTTAACGTTTGCTCCCCCCCCCCCCCCACCAAATGAGACAAATTTATAAAAAATCCAAAAATCACTGGAGCACAACCATTTGAACAAACCTGGTAGAGACCCACCCAATGTACATTTGCAGCAAATTTGAGGTCAATATGGATAAATGTTTCGGAGGAGAGGTCGATATTATGAATTAGCATTAGAATGCCCATTGACTCGCGTAGGAAAGGTGCATTTATTGATAAGTACCCGAATTGAAAAAAAAAATCGTTAAAAATCAGGAATCCACAGCAGTGCCATATAATGAACAACTTTGTTTGACCCTTCCGCAGGGAACATATCCACAAAGTAGTATGTAGTAATCAAAAGGAAAGTTGCATTTACTGATAAGTATCCAAATTAAAAAAAAAAAAAATTGTTAAAATCCACAGCAGTGCCACCTTGTGAACACCCATTTTTAACCCTTTTACAAGGAACTTATCCACAGAGTTTCACATTTATACGAGTGATGGGTCCAGAGAAGCAGTCAAAAAAAAGCAAAAACACGCCAAAAATAATTGAAACATAGGAAAAAATCACCACCCGGGGAACAAATTAGGAACTAGGAGTCCCTAGGAGTGTTTCTGTGTGATATGAAAGCAATTAGGTGAGCGGTTTTAGAGTAGAAGATTTTTAACTTTTTTAAAAAATCACTGGTGCGTTAAACATGGTAGAGACCCACCCAAGGTATATCCCTACTAAGTTTGAAGTGGATCTGGCTGACGTTCTGTTGTAGAAGTCGAAAATCAAAATGTTGACGGACGACACAGACAGCGGACGGAAAACCATAAGAAAAGCTCAGCTGACTGACAAGTCAGCTGAGCTTAAAATAATAATAAAAAGAAGTAGAAGGAGCAGAATTGTAGCATCACTTGGTGAGCAAATAAAGGTGTAGGGATCATCGGAAGTGTCCTTATGCAACTTCAAAGCATGCAAGCAATTGGTGATGCAGTTTCTGTGGGAAAAAAATGCCGAAAAAGGAGCAAAAAATATAAGCCAGACAAAAATCCCTGGAGAGTAATCATTTGGGCAAACATGGAAGAAACCTCCCAAGGTATATCCCCACCAGGTTTTAAGTGAATCTAGCTAAAGGTTTTGGAGAAGCCGAAAATATGAATTCCTTTTGTAATTCCCATTGACAAACATAATAGTTAAAAGGTGTGTATAAATAAACTGACAAGTATCGATATTAAAAAAAGTTCAAAATCAGAAATGCAGAACATGACCACCTGGTGGACAGCTGTGTTTGACCCTTCCACAAGGTATATTTGCAGTGAGCTTCAGAACAAGTTAAGTGACTATTTTGAAGAACTCGGAAATAGTAAAACCACACAAAAATCCATTTGAAAAGTATAAAAATGCAGTGTCACTAGTTCAACTAATTAAAAGGGTCCTCAGAAGTGTGCCTATCCGATTTTGAAGCAATTGGCAAAGCAGTTTCCGAGAAGATGATTTTTTAAAGAATTTTTCAAAAGATGAACCCCCCAAGAATCTTTTTAAAAATCTAAATATCACTGGAGCATGACCCTTTAAACAAATGTGGTTGAAGCTGATTGAAAGTACATCTTCGTCACGTTGGAAGTGCACAATTTTTGACAAGTCGAAAATGTGAATTGAGGATGGACGGATGACAGTGACCAACTGTAATGCATGCATTAACTGATAAAAACTCAAATTGAAAATTTTGTCAAGGGTTAATGGTTGATAAAATTCTCCAAAATGGGTCTGTGGCTGCTCACCTAATATTTCTTCAATTTTGACTAGCAAAATGGACAGTCAATAAGCTGACTTCCAAGAAAATGTATAAACAGTATTTTCACCATAATTTAGATACAGTTTTTAACAATTTCTGTAGTTTTACATGAAACATGCATTGTATGCAATTTTATCTGAAACTGTAGGTGGCGCTCTAATTTTTTCAAATGTTTTTTTTTATGTAAAAAGGTATGTTTTTGTTATTTTCAACTTCTCCAGAATTGTTGGTCAGATTATGCAGAAACTTGGTGCAAATGTTCCTTGCAGTAGGGTCAAACAAAATCGTTCCATATGGACCAGATTCACTTCAAACTTGTTGGGGATGTACCTTGGATGGGTCTCAGCCAACTTTGTTCAAAATGTAATGCTCCAGTGTTTTCTGGATTCCTTATTGATTTTAGTTTTTGGCCTACTCTTAAAAAATCTCGAAAACTGCTTGGCGAATTGACTCAAAAGTTTTGGGAGACTTCTGGTGACCCCCAAGACCTTAATTTGTTCAACAGGTGGAGCTTTGATGTTTAAAATATTTTGTATGCAAAAAAGCGTGTTTTCACTGTTTTGAACTTTTTCTCCAAAACTGTCTCTGAGGTTATGGTGAAACTTGGTGGAAATGTGCATTGTAGAAGGGCAAACCAAAAGTTGTTCAAAGATGGCATTACTCTGAATATCTGATTTATAATGAATTTACTATTTGGGTACTTATCGGTTGATGCATAAAGTCCTATTGATGACTATGTAAGTGAATGGAGATTGCAATGGTCAGTCACATTTTTGACTTCTCCAAAACCACTGACCAGATTCACTTCGGACTTGGTGGTGATGTACCTTGTGTGGGTACTAAGTTTGTTAAAATAGTCACGCTCCAGTGATTTTTTTTTTCATTTTTTGACCAAATATTAACAAATTGTCTTCTCCAAAACCGCTTGGCCAATTGATTCCAAATTGCATAGGAACACTTGGGGGCATGACATTGGGGGCAACACAGTACATGGGTGACCTTGACCTCATTCTCAAGATCACATGGTCACTTAGGTGTATCACACTCTTCAGATGATAACTTGAGAACTATTTCAGCCTGGACTGTGATGTTTTATATGGTTATGATTTTGTTTGAGGACCACGCTCAGATAGTACATGAGTAACTTTGACCTCATTCCCAAGGTCACAGGACAACTGAAATAAAATTTACTGTTCATTTGATAATTTGAGATCTATTTTGAATTAGGACCTTGATGTTGTACACGTTAAAGTGTTTCTATGATGGTCATGCTTAGACAGTATATGAATGACCGTGACATCATTTGTGGGATCATAAGTGCAACATACATGAATTTTACACTTAACTGTAACTTTGAAAACTATTTGAACTGGGACCTTGATGTTGCACGTTAGTGGTCTTTCATTCATAAGGATCAGACTTACTAAGTACATGAGTGACCTTGATACTATCCCAAGTTCACAGGGCCACAAGTGTGATGATTATCTAGGTCAGCTGAGAATGGACTGTTCACATATCCCTCTTGTTTGCTGTAAATTGCCTTAATTTTGATGTATTCTTATTTTCAGTTATTTCGCTGATGGCACAAAACCATGAAAATAAAAACACAGTGAAACAGGATTTTAATATGGTTTGAATGGTAATTATGTCGAAAAATTGGCAAATTAAAACTGCAGTGCAATGTCAAAAATACAAAAGCCATGAAAATTTAAAACTACAGTGAAATGTCAAAAATGTAAAAACCATGAAAATTTAAACATGCAAAAATGAAGCAATTTACAGTATTTATTTATTTATTTATTGGTTATTTGTTGGTCAAATAAAAAAAAACCCCTCTTATTCTCTGAAACCACTGGGCCAATTTGTAGCTCTGCTGACCAAAAGTTGCAGAACTTTTGTGACCACTCATGTCTGTCCCTCTGTAAACTTTCGCTTATTAGCACGATACCATCCACAGTTTTCAAGCTAGCTGAGTATAACTTTCAGGACTTATAGGGTGTATGGAAATCTAGGCTGTTTTCGATATATGTGGTGCCACCTACATTATTATGTAATATAGGGGTCAAAATGTGAAAATCTTATGAAAACTCTAGCATCTTTAATTTTTGTCAGTTCTTCACCAAATTTGATGGGATTGTGGGGGATGCCCAAGTGTAAGTTGCCAATGATACTAATGGTGCCACTGATAATTTGACAGAGATTCTCAGCCAAAATGTGTTTTAAGATTTGAAATTCCATATTTGGAAAATAATTGGATTAGATTTGGCAAATTGATATGATATATAGACCATGGCCAAAGGTAGAATGTTATGTAATATCAGTGACCTTGACTTATTTTTGTGAGGTCACTTTGCCTGTAAAGTTGAGAAAGTGATTTTGTAATGGCCGGGTGTAGCTTGGACATCAATGGCAAAGAAAATCGAGCCTCCAGGAAAAAAATTGTACTAGATTACATAATAATAAAACTGTACTTGGTGACTTGCTTTTTGGGTCACTGTTAGCCAGTAATTACGGCGTTTGACGCTTGTCCAAGTTTATTGTTTTTCCTCCATAACTCGAAAAGTTATGACCAGATCTGAACAAACAGACTATATATGGAAAGCTGGATGTGGGGTCCATATTTTGAAAGGCAACAACTTTTTAATCCAAGTTTAAGATCAAGGTCAATTTGCCAGTTTGAATATTGGGGTCATCTTGTGAATGCTCTGCACCCTATAATTCTTGAGAAAGGCCCATATAACATTTAGGAGTAATGAAGTTTATACAAGTCTTTGTCAACACCAATGTTGGTGGCACCACCTATAGTATTATGTAATATACAGGTCAAAATGTGAAAATCCCTTGACCGCAGTACTGTCCACAGATTTCAAGTTAGCCCAATATACCTTTCAGGACTTATAGGGGTTACAAAAATCTAGGTTTTTTTCGATATTGGTGGCGCCACCTTCAATATTCTGCAATATAGGGGTCACAATATGAAAATCTTGTGAACACTCTAGCATCTTTAATTTGCCGCAGATCTTCACCAAATTTGGTGGGATTGTGGGGGAGGTCAAAGTCAAAGTTGGCAATGATAGTAGTTCTGCCACATTTAATTTGATGGAAATTATGAGCCAAATGTGTTTTAAGATATAAAATTCCATATCTTGAAAAGTAATTTGATTAGACTTTTTAAATTTATAGGATATATAGACAATGTCCAAAGCTAGAGTCGCATATAATATCAGTGACCTTGACATAATTTTGTGAGGTCAACATGCCTGTAAAATTGAAAGAGGTGACTTTGTAATGGCAGGGTGTAGCTTTGCCTTCAATGGTAATGTCAGCACAGCACCAGGTAGGCCTCTGGGCCTCTTGTTTTACATAATATGTGTGTCCTTGATCCTCTGTCCCAAGGTCTCTGAGGACATAAAGTTAAGGAATTGCTCATTGCTGTCTTTGCACATGCAACTATATTCATCACAGTAGTTGCACAAGTAAGTTATGATTACATGTGGAGTGAAGTCCCATCTGGTGGACAATTTTTACATTACATTGCATAGGGACACTTATGTGGACCCCTAAACCTTAATTTGATCAAGATATGGTACAGTGAAATTTTATATTTTTTATGAATTTTTGTGTGTTTTTACTATTTTCAACAATTTGAAGTAACCACAAATTTAATTAGCGTGGCTGTTAACCCCTGTTACCACTGATTTTTTGTTTTTTGTAATGATTGCTGACCACAAAAGCTTGGTTTTGACTGACTATGACTGCAAAAAGCTTGGTTTTAACTGACTGCAAAAACTTGATTTTTACTGATCGCTCACCGCGTTTAGCAGGTCACACATGGGCCACCTAGTTCCAAATTGTCTGGTTACTCTCTCGTGCTAGAGGTAGGAAAACCACAAAAGTATTCACTGCTGGGAACAAAGAACAATGTTTGCACATGTAAGTGTGCCTCAATATACATCAAAATTGACTTGTATTGTCACAAAAAATGTGATAAATGACTGGTAATTGATAAATTTATGGATATGAAGGTTAGAAAGAGGTTTAAAGAAAATACCAACATGCACCTCCAACACAAGAGAGTACCGGACAATTTAGCAATAGGGTATGCATGTGTGGTGACCAATGTAGTGCCAGTGTAATATTTGTCTCAAGCATTAAATAATTTTTGGAATTCAATAGAATGTTGATGTCAGATAACACAACTTAAGTACATCAAATCACATTGTGATTAAGGGATTCACAGTTACCAGAAATTTAAAAAAAGAATCACTACCTGCTATACTTTTGTGCTTCCCTGCAACAGGAAACATTTTTTTAGGCCTCGCCAACCCTACTTGCTTGGCCAGGAATCCGCAGAATATAAGTGCTAATGTCATATAACATAATGGTCTTATTTTGAAGTTTCTGAATAAAGTTACCACCTGTAACATGGCTTATTGACTCGTAATCACACTTTCGCTCAGCTGACTTACCGGTCAGTTCATCCATCGGTTCTTACCTTCCCATGAAAATTCACATTTTTGAATTCTCCACAACGATCACGCAGATTCACTTCAAACTTGGTGGCAATGTACATTGGGTGTGTCTCTACCAAGGTTGTTCATATGGTCATGCTCCAGTAATTTTTTGGATTGTTTGTTTTTTGGTTTTTGTTTGTTTGTTTTTTTTTTGGGGGGGGGGCTAAATCTTAAAAAAAATCTTGCTCTCCAAAAGCACTCATCGAGTTACCTTGATATCACACAGGAACACTCCTAGGGACTCCTAGCTTTTAATTGTTTACCAGGTGGTGCTGCAATTGTTTCCATTTTTTATGAATTTTTTAGTGTTTTCACTAATTTTGACTTCTCCAGAACATTCACTTAGATTAAGCTGAAACTTTGTGAATATGTTCCTTGTGAAAGGGTCAAACAAAGTTGTTCACTACGTGGCACTGCTGTGGATTCCTGACTTTGAACAATGTTTTTTCAATTCAGGTACTTATTGGTAAAAGCAGCTTTCCTGTTGTCAGATTACTATGCAAGTCAATGGGCATTCTAATGTTAATTGACATTTTGGACTTCTATTAAGAAACTGTCTATCAGATTCACTTCAAACATTGTGGCAATGTACCGTACAATGGATCTCTACCAAGTTTGCTCAAATGGTCATGCTCCAGTGAATTTTTGATGATGTTTAGCTCAGCTGACCTGCTAGTCAGGCTGAGATTTCTGGAGGCTTTTGTCATCTGTTTTCCATACAACACACACAAAAACTTACTCAAATTCAGGATATTATGGAAGCGCTTTAGATACATACACAGTTATAATTCTACCAAAAATATCCATCAACCAACTGGTCAGTTTACCGCCACAGATTTTACTTTAGGCCCCATGGCCTTGTTGTGTGTTTTCACAATTTTCGACTTCTCCAAAACCTTCATTCAGATTTTGCTGAAATGCTGCAGGAATGTCCCTTGCGGAAGGGCAAATAAGATTGTTCACTACTAGGAGGTAGTTTTACTATGGAATCCTGATTTTTAACGAATTTTGCATTTTGGGTACTTCTTGGTAACTACATTTAGTACCGTTTACTTTGTAAATCAATAGGTATATAATGCATATTCACATTGTTGACTTCTCCGAATCAGTCAACATATTCACTTCATACTTGGTGGCAATGTTCCTCTGAAGGGCCTCTCCCAATTTTGTTCAAGTGCCCATGCTGGATTGATTTCCCCTCCCCCCCCCCCTTTTTTTTTTTTTTTCCAAATGGTGTTATTCTTTTTTTGGCAAAAATCTTTAAAAAAACATGTCCAAAACTGCCCTCTCAATTGCTTTAAAATTGTACACGGACAATCCTGGGGACACCTTTTTGTAAATTTGTTCACCAGGTGGTGCTGTGATGTTTTGTTTTAATTTATGATCTGCGTATTTTTTATGTTTTTAACTTCTCCAAAACTGTCTTTCAGATGTTTGCTGAAAGGTGACAGAAATGATCCTTGTACAAAGCTCAAACAAGTTTCTCCACTAGGTGGTGTAACTATGGAATCCTGAATGGTTTTTTTTTTTTTTTTTGTTTTTTTTTTGTTTTTTTCATTTGGGGCACTTATCAATAAAGCATTACATAGAAATCTAACTTTTTGCTGACTCAGCAAATATGATATATTGGATCATATGTTGATAATGGTGCATACTAGGCCCATGGTTACAATAACTATTTAACATTGATGAGAAAACACCTGTGGGATTTCTGATGGTTATGTTACTTTTGACCTGGATCTTGAAAGGTCCAACATGGGGTCAAAATGATATGTTGGCTTTGGAGTTTGGTTACACATGCATGGCTTGATGAATGTTCAGAATTTGTATGTAAATGGTCATGTTCGTGTTTACTTGTCATATTTGGAGGGATTCAAAGTTGCACTGAGGTTGAATGTCGATCGTGATTAGTAATGGTCACTGATTATTTCATCCTGTCAGTGGCTGCCAGATCTGTGGTTACTATTTAACTTTAATAGGATAACACATACGGGGTTAATGATGGTGACTTTAATTTTGACTTTGAATGGCATTCAAAGATCAAATTAAAGGTTAAATTCAAATATTGGTTTGCATTTTGGAAATGCTGGATCCTAGACCCATGGCTAATGTTAAGTGTTAACAGGGAAAGACCTATGATATTTTGTTGCATTGTTAAATTCGACCTAGTGAGTCTAATCTTAAAGTTAGGCTGACAACGGACATACATCTCTGCAATGGTGTGTCATGAAATCACGGTTATTAATGTACATGACTAGTAAAGTTTGACCTTGAAAGGTCAAACTGTAATACTGGCTTATAGTTTGCCAAAGATGGATCCTTTAGCTACTCATTCAACAGCCATAACCTAGCCTAGCACTACCCAACCCAGGCAGAGGGCTAGCACAGGTCGAGACCTTGACTTTGGCCTTGGGCTAGCCGAGCCTAAACCCAGGCCTAAGCACAGCCTTATCATTGTCAGGTCTCACCTAGCCTAAGCTTATGTCAAGCTTAAGCTGAGTCAGCTGAGCACAGGATCAGTTCCTGGTTCTCTAGTTTTTCATCTATTGTGGAAAAATTGAAGCATCATATTTGCTTCATGACACATTATAACTATGCAATACATTTGGCATGCTCTCTCTGTGAGATTGTGTTCACTGTAAACTTCTATCCATGCAGGTTGGCCAATTATTGCTTGCAGTGGGACACTGCTACAGTCCTCTAAAGCCTAACTTTGTTAATCAACAAGCAATTTAGTATTTGCTTTGTTCTGCTGAGCTCTTATTGTTTTGCTTTGCTTTTCCTATCCTTTTGTTTATTGTGGGTAAACTAAACCTTCATATTCGTGTCACAATACATTTCCTATCCACTACGTTTGGTATTATCTCTCTGAAAGATTGTATCCACTCCTTTTATCCCATCAGAAAACATTTCTCATCATATGCTTTTGGCTTTGAAGCCGATGGCGCCCTTTGCTGGTTGCGCCACGTGCCATTACTATGCCTCTGGTATTGAGCCATCACATCAGTTGCCACTTTTTTGCTGCTTCCAACTCTTGTCTACTGCATAGAAGTTGTTTACAGTTGTCATCATATTTGTTACATCAGCTAACCTACTTCCAGTGGAAGATTATGTCGTACTGCACCTCCAGACATTTCACTACTCGTGCAGTATCTGTCAGCACTAGTCCCCAGAATCCAGGCAGAAGGTGCCGAAAGCTGACTCAAAATCAGGGAAAAGAAGAACCAAGCCACGTTGCAGGCTGCAGTCTCGTTTTCATCACTACAGCCTCTCTGGCTCTGGTGCTGTCAGACTTCCGCCACCAGTCTCTGGACTGTCAGACTTACCAGTGTTTTGAATACAACATCAACACCAGGTAAACGAGAGTCCAGACTGGCCAGTCATATTTTCTGCTAGTGCTTTGGCACTGGCTCGGCCTCTGACTGCCATTCTTGCTGATACTGGTGTGGATGGAATCCCACTGGAAGACACCACAGTGACCATCATCAATAGGCAGGTCCTTTTGATGCTGGCCCAGTTCCAAGCCTCGATGCAAGCAGGGATGCAGTCTGTAGGACAGTATCAAACTATCCCAGGTTCCCCCTGTTCTGTCTCTTTGTCACTGAGCACCCTGCTTCTGCAGTTACAGTTACTTGTCCCTCCCTCCATGGAAGACTGGTGCCAGGCAGGGATGTAACGATTCATCGGTGCATCACGATACGCATATCAAATCGTGAGCCTGTGTATCGCAAAAATACGATACCGTTGTTTTTTAGCATGACAGTTTCAAGGCATATGGAAACATGTACAAATGTATCGTTGCAAAAATATTCTCATTAGGCCTACCATATACCAGCAAAATTGGTTCAACAACAGAATGAAGTATATATATATATATATATATATATATATATATATATATATATATATATATATACAGAGGAATAGGTCCTACAACCGGTTTGTGGGTTATGCCTTTTGTCTACAGGTCAATTGTACTCCTCAAACCGGACTATGGGCAGTATATACCAAGTATAGATTACCACAGTTTCTGAGCATTTATAGCTTCCCATAATATCTGGGCAGATTTGCTAATTTGTACATGTCTGAAACACCCTAGGTAGCACATTGAATTTAAGGCAAACATGCTTTATGGGCATTTTTCAACTGCCCATTAACAGAATGTACGGTGTGAGGATTACAATTCTGGATATAAACCATCGCGTGTGTGTGTGTTTTTATTTATTTTATTCTCCGGTATCCAGCCCAAAGGCCAAAGACATTGTTTGGGACGGAATAAGTAAGTGGCAGCATGGTAGCCGGCAGCAGTGAATGCATTGCCATTGATGTTTAAACATTCAGCAAAGGTGGTAAATATCAACAAGCAATTCCACAATATATACGATTTTGATAGATGCTGATATCAAGCTGTTATTGACCAAACAATTACAAGATCGAAACATCATATTATTTGTTTTATGAGTGTTTACTGACAACGTATTTGCAAAATTTCGGAAAAAAAATCAACTGAAGTATCCTATACTTTAGTTGGTCGTTTACATATAAAGGGACATAATACGGGCCTGTTATGGACCCTTAAGGAACATCACAATTAATAGAAAACGTGTCAGAACCTTCGTTTAGATGTAACGTACAAGAAGAGTTCCAAATGCAATGTGAATGATATTTTTCCTTTTTTATTTTTATTCACTTAATTACTATAGCTTGCTATTGCGGAAAATTTGATGTAATGAAATGGCCAACTCAATCACAGGTAGACAATAAAATGCTACCTAGGAGTACTGATGTACATTTTGGACCCTGTAATGCATTGTGTGGTTCCTG
>CAXHWN010002239.1:0-37500 GCA_964020975.1 Hermodice carunculata
TGTTTGTATATATTTGAAGAAAAAGCAACATAAGTGTAATTGAGAAAACAACTGCTGAGCAGCAGTATTGGTTTCTGCATACATTTTAACACGACCTACCCACCCCTTCATTTTCTTGTTTTGTCATGAGAAACGAACTAAATAACGGTGTCCTAATGTTCGTCAAATCGCCAGATATTGAGCCCATGTGATTATATTCTTGGCTCTTTCAGTGGCGTGGAGAAAGGTGATAAATGCTGAAGAGAGTAATAACAGAAGCACGTAGAGTCATGGAAGAAACCCGGATCTGCTCGCCATTATTTACACCCAGTTAATAAATATAAGTTTAAATTACAGATGTAATAAAACGATGTCTGTTTAATCCTCTAATTGATTATTATGATTATTTTGAGATTTTTTAAAACACATTCTGTATCAGATTTGTTACAGGATAATATTTAGACTTTTCATATGCTCCAGAGTTCTCCCTTTCAGTTGATCCACTTTAAAGGCTCAATACAGCAGTGAAAAAGTAACGGATGTATTGTGACAGATTAAGTGTCATCTCAAGCATCTTCTGTGTCACTTTTCATCCTTTAGGTGCCAGAGTACGTCGATAGAGGCGCTCTGGTCAACGTGAGTTCTTTGAAATCTAGACGTTTGCCCCTCTGTGTTATATGTGCATGTGAGGTAAAAAGTTGTCAAGACATATTGTACTTTGAACGGCGTTCCATTGCATGGAATACCACAACATGTTGAAGATTGGCAATATGGCCATCTGTCTTCTTTTTCCATGAAAATGTGTTCAAAATAACAACCGTGATAAAATAGTTTTCCAACGCCTGGTAATAACTTTGATGAAACACATCTTTCCCAATATGGTTATCACCAGTATGAAAAAAAAAATCATTTGTTGACAAGTTGCAACAAGAACCTAAAGGAGAGCCTCTTGTGTGCTATCTCATCACCAGTATGTAAGACATACGAACTGAAACAATGTATTTACAAGAACAAAGGTCAAAATACTATCCTCGTCACTATATCCTATTCATTAGTCATGTATTGCATCCCGGGTAGGAAATCTCGTGTACATATTTACTAATTTTTATTTTAACACACACACACACACACACACACACACACACACACACACACACACACACACACACACACACACACACACACACACACACACACACACACATATATATATATATATATATATATATATATATATATATATATATATATATATATATATATATATATATATATATATATATACGTGCCTTGGGTGGTGGTTTATGGAATATTATACACTGCCCACAAAAAATATACAATGGACTAGGTCCTACGGCCGGTTTGTTGGTCATGCCCATTGTCTGCGAGTCAATTATAATCCTCAAACCGGACCGTCGGCAGTATATACCAAGTATAGCTTACCACAATTTCTGGGCATTTATAGCTGCCCACAAGGCGGTCTGTCCGTAAACCACCCAAGACATAACTATATATACATATATATATATATATATATATATCATTGTCAAGGTCGCAGATCTTACAAACACAAATTATGGTGTGGAAATATCTTTTGTGCCTGCAAAGACTTTTATTCACGGAGACAACCAAGAGAAAATATATTTAAGGTATAGAATTTTCATTGCCTGACTATGCAGAAACTATTGTTTGGTTATACATTGAGACATGGTTCTGGGGATGAAGCAGAACCTCTGTTTATATTATAGATAGGGAGGAGAAATTAGGAGCATCTTGACGAATCCAGACGGGAATTGAAAAAAAAAACAAACAAACAAACAAAAACAAACAAAAACAAAAACAAAAACAAAAACAAAAACAAAACAAAACCTAAACGTACCAATATTATATTTACTATCTGGGTAAAAGGAAAATTGTTTTTATTCATTCTAGAATGAGGCTGGACTGTAGCCAGTTGAAAGGTGATCTATACAAAGTAGGTGTTGTTGACCCCCATTATGTTCATGTGGTTTTAATGCAAAAAGTACTTACCACTCCTTTTTGGATTGTAACCAATATGTTCCTCTGAGAAATGACTTACAGTCAAAGATTACAGTGCATGGACATTTTAGTGTGAGAGTAGTTTTATTTGGCATCCAAGGTAAAATGAAATATAAAGAAGCAAACGCATTTTTTTGTAGCTGTGCATAAATTTATTGAGGATTCTAATAGGTTTAATGACTGATGTCGAAATATTTCTACTGTACTTCAAAGATTTATTTTTCATCCTTAGCTTACATATTACTTCAGTACCCTCTCTTCTTTATCTTACGTGTTATCCTGTTTGTATATCTATCGGTGTACTGGTGTTTTACAAGTTCATTGTTGTCTTGCTTTTAGTTATATCTACAAGAGGCCCCCAATAAAAACTGGAGAGCCTGTCGGCCAATAGACCTGTTCATACCGACTTGTACCGGACTTTTCCGAACCCTAATCAATTATGCATTCCATTGTTGGCCTGATTGTCCAATCTGCAAGTGGCCGAGTTGGGCCCACGGTTTTCTTCGTTCACAACGGATGACACGGATGTCGTTACTGATTACAGCATGGATTTTGCTGGATAGTTCAAATCTTTGACCTAAATTCTCACATCAGTGGTGAAATGTGCATGTTTAGTTTACTGACGGTTTGATTTTTCATTAAACCCAAGCACATCCTCTGTTTTACTTTCTAATCTTTCCACATTAAATCCGGCCAGCGTGCTCGAGCACAAAATGTAAACAAAGCAGGACCTGTGCGCTTCCCGAAATGAACCGTATAAACCCGAGTCCTATGAACTGGTCTACTGTTTTTTTTTTTAATAAATACATTTAAACCAATATAACAACCCAGGCCAACACATTCCCTTGGCGTGCATTGGACGCAATGTGCTGAAAGCACGACGAGGTATATCGAATGCTCTTGACTAAACTTGTACATAATGCGGGGCTGAAAGAGTTAAATATGTTGCAGAGTATGCAAATCTCACTGCGGTTTGTTTCATTCATAAATATTTACATTTGTTATTTTTGTTAGCATTGAAAGAATAGGAACGGTAGAGTAGTTCATGAGGCAATGGTTACACTAGAGCATCTCGTGCAACCAACGTGCTGCGCAATAATATCCTCATGCTTGGCCTGGGACTATTTTCACTTCCCAATTGCTAGCGCCTCCGAAGCGTTTGATTCATAGGCCTAAGCATAATGGGAAGACGGTATCAGATGATCAAGAATTGCATATCTACTCGTCAAAAATTGCCTAAATGTTTTCTTTTACCGGTTTTGCAAGCTTTATTGAAATAAAGTTGTTGTGTTATTCGGAACTCTTTTTTTCCTAGTTTTGTGTTCCAGGAGTTGCCTTGACAACTGATGGCTGATGTAGTAGCCCCGCCTACTTGGCTTCTCCCGCTAGTAAACAAAAAGGCGATTTTTTGTAAATTAACAAGTTAAAAACGATTTTAAATCAACTATCAATGATAATACTTACTCTTATGTCAATAGAAATTGATGTTAAATGTAAATACAAGAATTAAACTTCCTCTCTAGTATAATTACGGGCGCATGGTTGCAGTTTGTGTGACAGGCATTTCTTTGATGACGCGCTACCGCGCGTCATCAGAAATGCCTGTCACACAAACTGCAACCATGCGCCCGTAATTACACTAGAGAGGAAGTTGAATTCTTAAATAAACTGCAATCTAATTAAAACTCTCTGAAGTATATCTAAAACTACAGTGTATTCAGAAATATCTGCAGACTATTTAAAACCGTCTGCAGGGAGGTCTAGCTGTCCTAAGTAGTCTGCAAACAGTTTCATTTACTGTGGCCAATTTTGAACGGAATTAAGAGAGATTTACGTAGACCGCAGGGTATTTATGAATGAAATAGACAACACAAAGTTTGAGATACACTGCAACATGCGAAGCTGAATTCGATGTGTTTAAGAATCCTGTGTTCAAAATCAACTTTCGATGAAAATGATAGCAACACATAAAATTTGCATTGTTCTTTTATTTTCGTCTCATTTTGCTACACAATATTACATATATCATCATCTTCTGAACATGAACTAATATGTGTATGAGCAACTTTATATTCCCATATGTCTTTCTGTGTTTATTTGTAAGTCATGATATACAGTTTTGTAACATATCCCCTCTAGTCCCGGTGTCAGCGGATTCATATCCTTACTAGGGTAACCCTCGCTTGTTTCGATATATTTGTCAAACAGTTTATTAAGATACTTCTGCAGATTAGAATGTAAAGTCCATTGAATTTGAACTGGTTGTATACTTTTGTCACTTACTCTGTGTATATATAGTCAAATAAATACAGTTCTGTTTTCAGAGTTCCAGTGGAACCTGGTCTCCCGCCCATTTGCATTCTGTGACTTCGTGTTCATTGCGGCCCCACACTGATTCCCTGTCAGGAATAATAATAATAATAATAATAATAATAATAATAATAATAATAATAATAATAATAATAATAATAATAATAATAATAATAATTATAATAATAATTATAATTATAATAATAATAATAATAATAATAATAATAATAATAATAATAATAACAACAACAACAACAACAAAAACAATAATAATAATAATAATAATAATAATAATAATAATAATAATAATAATTATAATAATAATAATAATAATTATAATAATAATAATTATAATAATAATAATAATAATAATAATAATAACAACAACAACAAAAACAATAATAATAATAATAATAATAATAATGATAATAATAATAATAATAATAATAATAACAACAAAACAATAATAATAATAATAATAATGATAATGATAATAATAATAATAATAATAATAATAATAATAATAATAATAATAATAATAATAATAATAATAATAATAATAATAAATAGGTTGAGAAGCTTATGACTCAAAGGGACACGATCACGAGTCCCCACTGATTAAAGTTGGCTGGCAACATTTTGCAGTATGAAATAATAATTGGCAAGTCAAAAGCCTACCCTCAATAGATTTTATGTCGATCTGCATTTATGATGAACTTAGGCTTATCCGTTTTATAACCAAGGGCGAAACGGATTTTTGTTCCGTACTAATTTACTCAACAGGGACCAAAGAGTTGGGTTTTTTCCTTCTTTTCTTTTTTTTTGGGGGGGGGGGGGGTAGGGAACACATTTTTACTCCATACTAAGTTACTCTATTGGGACCAAACGGTTGGATTTTTTTCCTTTTTTTCCCCTTTTTTACAAGTCAAATGGTTCTATTTTTCCGAAACTGTAATTATATTTTACAATTCTATCAACAAGAGCGTATGGAGTAAAAGTAAGACCGAGCTCACGTGCATACGCGTGTGGCATTCTTCATGTTCCTCCATATGTTTGGCGCTGGTGATCACTATCATGAAGAATGCTCGCGCGCATAAGCAAGCTGGCTAATTTTTACCACTTGGGTTACTAGTTATGTATTGGTAGTCTGATCCCAGTTTCTGATCAACTTAATACACAAAAGGGGGGCAATGGCGTCGCCGGCTTCTCATGCTGTATTCTATTGCAGACGATACAGGCAAATGCAAACAAAGGAGTTCAGTATGCCGATGTTTTTAGGTCATATCAACAAATGAAAAATTTGATTCATACAGACATAAATACTTACTCACAAAACCCACACAATCTTCCAATGCAACAAATCGAATGTTTCGCCGCCATTTTGGGGGTGGGGTGGGGGTGGGGTTGCTTGATTTAAATTGCAAGAGACTTAATATTAACATCCACCATATTAAAACTTTCTTTGAACATGTTCTTATATACTTTTTTATATCTACATATTCAACAACCGAAGCCCCTACCCCATTGGCAAAAACTTTTACATCATCCAGCAATACAAATTTTGAATGCAATGTAATTTTTTTCGCGCTTTTGTTCTTTACTTTCATTGGGTTAACTTCAGTCTCCATTATCATGCTGGTTAGCCTTCGCCGGTTTGTGCGATTGATAAAACGTATTGAAGTACATAAATAAACATAACATAATGTAGACGCAGAATAAATTGTCAGATGTAAGAGGAATGGATTTAAAGTGGGAAATTTGTGAAATATAGGGCTGCAATACCTTTTTCATTATGGAAAATTAAGCTTTGCATTTTAGTGACTGGAGAGGTTTTTGTGCCCCATCTGGTGTAAACGATCTTATCCTTAAATATCCAAATATGTGTAGAGTGTCTGACGCTAGTTGACGCCTGAATCGGATCCTACAGGTCAAAATTCTCACTGGAAAGTTCAGTTATGAGGTGCTTCAAATATTGCAATTGACCCTAACAACTGTTCCCAAAAATAAGGTAGCTTTGAGTTGAACCAGATTTATCTTTTCTTCATAATAACTACCAATACCACACATTTTTAAGATTTTTTTTTCAAAATAATTAACTTGTCGATTAAAACATTAAATCTTGCACACGTGTTGACATTGGCATATCAATCACTACAGCAATATTAATTTATTTTGATATATTCTAAACAACAACAACAACACAACCCCCCCCCCCCCCAAAAAAAGCCATCACATTGCTAGCAAAGGAGTTTTGCAAGTTTTGTGATACACATTTTAACCATACCTTCCTCTTAAGGATCTTTCTGTGTTGAATTCAAGACGGGGTCAGTATATTGCTTGCCTCGGTCGGTGCAATAATAATGATAATAGGAAACCATGTCATTTTACAAGGGATATGTTTCATTGGACACTTAACATTATTTTAAACAATCAGTCATGCTTTTGTTTGAAAGTGCAAGAAAAGGGATTGAGAAATAAGCGAGATTTCTGGTAATTCTGCTCCGAAGCATCACATCTCACGAAGTAATTGAATGTAAAATGAAGTTCGGTTTTGTTTAACATGGAGCTATAATACGGGATGAAAATTGAAGGCCTGTCATTCAAGAAAAAATGTGAGTACCAGTCGACAAAAACCCTTTTAATTGTAATAAAACAAACATTGGGGAACTGTCATTCAATATGAACAAACAAAATGAATAAATGAACGGACGAACGAATGAACGAACAAACAAACAAACAAACAAAAATAAATGGATAAATAAATAATAAAACGAATTTATAGATCTGACATGACACGCTAAATTGTGTATAATTACTAAACAATAACAGATAAATACACTTAGTTAAACTGTGACGAGGGATTGAAAAACCCAAGTTAGACTTGTGGGTCCCCCCAAATTATATATGCAAAATTATGTTTACACGTTAAGTTTATTGGTGTAAGTTTAAACTTGTTTTTTTCTTGTAAGAAAAAACCATTGGGGAGCAGGTAATACCTATATGAACCCCCCTCGTGATGTTGAAATTGGTGCTAAAATTTTGGCTTTAGTTCAAATCAGCTGTCCATAAACATATATATTATATATCAAAAAATAAATATAGGCAATATAATGCAAAAAAGACGACCGCTAGATTCGAACTTGCTACCTTCTGTTTCAAAGACACACCCTCTGCTACTACGTTGCCAGTAGCTCTACATGTTTATGCACATTGTGTGGCTCGGATGAATCTACTCAAGACTAACATTGCTCGTTTACTTTTCTGTTTTCTCGCTCTGCCATGCAATTCATTGAAATTTCGTTCTTAGGCAACCTGAATTATAAATGTTTGTCACGGGTGAAATATAAATAGCCACACATGTCATAAGTGCTAACGCTTAGGTATGCAGCGAAATTATAGATAGGCGACCCGAGTGATTGGCAAACATTCAAGTAGGTTTACTGGCAAAAAAGCGGTGGGGCAGTTTACTACGATCGAGATCGGGATATAAATTGCATCAGAATTAACAGTAAGTTTACTGTACGTTGTTTTAACAATAATCAATTAGGAATATGCTTTTGCTAATGTAGACATAAGCGAAGTGCAAAAGTACATTCTTTTTGTTTCCAACAATGGGTGAAAATGAATGGTCCCAAATCCTGTGACGTTTCTCGTTTCGTTTCGCTCTATTTCGCCATAGGCACCCTTTCGCGCTCTTTTCCGTGAAAACTATGAAGCAGCTTGATGACCCATTTTCAGTCATTTTTGGCGCAAGTGGCTCATATTGGTTTCGGTTCCTGATCTGTGTTGAAGTTCGGGAAAATTGGTATTGAAGTAGGCCGGAATACTAAAACTGTCTACTCAGTTCCTGCTCGTTGTGGCATGGATATTTTTGCCGAAGTTTGTCGCTGCGCCAGCACTGGTCGGTACACTTTTGTATGATTTGAAGTGGGCATAATACTAAACGTTAAAAGTTTGCAAGTGATGATTCCATGATATCGATGCCGAAACAACAAAGTGTACTCTAACAGTCCAGAACTCGGTGTCAAGACTTTGTGTTCGTGAGTATGTCATGTTTTGAATTTTACACATTTCAAAGTTTAGAAACAAAGGATATCGTCGCTTTAGATGTCTTTTTGATGGTGCAAACTGCCTACCCTTGGCAACCGATAACCCCTTGATAAAACTACGAAACAAAATAAATACGCATGAGACTTGATACAAACCTCCGCAAGCAGTTTTAGTTTTAGGGTCGCTGATGGCGTCACAACCGGATACGACGAACTGTTAGGGGATTCCCTAATATGAACAGGCATGGGCGTACAACTTGGCCAACCGTAAACATCTGCTAAATTGGATAATATCATCACAGAAAATTGTATCCATGTTCATTTTCCGTTAACAGGGCCATAATATAGGTTGTGTAGCAGGCCGAGCTATTTTCTTTACCCAATATTATAAGGACGATGCTATTTTCACCGTACGGTGAGAATAGCGTTTGGTCTATTTTCACCGTGCGGTGAGAATGGCTTTTGGAAGGAGTTTTGTCTATTTTCACCGTACGGTGAGGATAGATTTTTGTCTATTTTCACCGTACGGTGAGGATAGGGTTTGGTCTATTTTCATCGCATGGGGGTGATGGTGCAGCTTAATATTTTCACTGTGAGGATAGAGGCGGCTCTATTTTCACCATCTGGAAATTAAAATTAAGAAACTTTCGCAAAGTTATGGTTATGGCTTGTCACATAGAACCGAGGCAAATTAAGATTGGAGAAATGCTTACTTTAGGGAGATAGCTATCTTTATAGTATAGTCAATAGGAAACGGGACCAAAGCAAAGTGCCCACTTACGGAGGGTTTACTGTAAAGCAAATACCTTGGCACCGTGACAGCATAATGCCATTAAATGTTTGGCTTTTTAACATCTCAAATTAATGTAGGCCTATATGAATTTACTCTACCCACCCATCAGTCTTTCATTTTTGTTGCTTCGTGGATTTCTTTTTAATGCGATCCTTAACCAAAGTCATAACACGATAGATCTATAAGTTACCCATAAGTTCCGTAACTTCCATCCGTGACAATATTAAAAAAAAGTTCCTACCTTGTCTTGTTACCTAAATTTTTGCCTTTGCACATAAAAATACAGTGTTGGCTCTTTAAAAACTATTAGATAATAAAAGCTGAAATAACACCTGAACAGATCTCATAAACCATGCTCAAACTGGGATGTTAGGCCTTTTTATCATTTCAGCAAATGTTTGTTCCAATTCTCTTTGTGTGCAATATCATGACACAATGCTTTTCCAAAATATTCTTCCCTGGTTGACTTCTTTTCATCGCCGTACGTTAGAAATAGAGCAGCCCCTTTTCTCACCATACGATGAATGTAGACCAAACTCTATCATCACCGTACGGTGAAAATAGACGAAACACTATTCTCACCGTACGGTGAAAATAGACAAAACACTATTTTCACCGTATGGTGAAAATAGTCACTCCGATATTATAATAATCATCCATTCAAACTCAAACAGTATAGCCTGTGGTGTAGCACTGAAGCTGATGCCGAGTTGAAGTTATTGTTGTGAATGTTGGTGTGGCTATTATTTTCACTCACAGAAATGGTCACTTTGGTCACTTTGTTGTACCAGTATACCTATAGCATTATGTGTTGACATTGATGTAGTTGTCTTTATTTTGTGGGAGTGAGTGTTTAAGTTCTTTTGTTTGCAAAGTTTCATTCACTTGAATAGCTGACCTGTATGAAACGAATCTGTAACAGTTCGTCGCATTCAGCTTGGTTGCCAATCAACTCTGTCGCAGTGTCCTACCGTAGGAAGTCGCGTGGTCACCTAGCAGCTATGTCACTTCGCTATGTTACCACTTCGTCGATGCATTAATTTGGTCGCAGTCAGCGACAAAAAATATCAATTTTGTAGCGTAACACAAGAAACATCTTGTTTATCGGAACAAATGGAAACTAAATGGAACTTCGTAACATGGGATGTCTTTATATTTGTATACATAAACTAGTCAAAGAAGACCCCCCCCAAAAAGGTTTGTAGCTTTTTTTCTACAAACCTTGGGGAGCAGGTAGACTCTTCCCTTATACTTGAAGTGTGTGTCTCAACACACACTCTTCTTTCTTTCTTTCTTTCTTTCTTTCTTTCTTTCTTTCTTTCTTTCTTTCTTTCTTTCTTTCTTTCTGTCTGTCTTTCTGTCTGTCTGTCTGTCTGTCTGTCTGTCTGTCTGTCTTTCTTTCTTTCTTTCTTTCTTTCTTTCTTTCTTTCTTTCTTTCTTTCTTTTTGTCCGACACTTTTCTTGGACACTATTATACATAGAAACTCCAAACTTGGCATGATTGTACCTCCATACAAGGAGCTTGACCGTTTAATACAGAGGAATGAAGATGTTTAAAATTGTGCAAATTTGGGGAATTTGAAATTTTAAATCTCGAATATCTTCAAAAGTATGATAGATAGAGATGTCATTCTAACTTCTAGTAGGGGTTATTGACCAGTACACATCTAATTGACTTAAAACAAAAGTTGCAGCAATTTAAATTATGCGAATTAGCAGCATGGCACATTTTAAAACTTGAATATCTTCAAAACTACCATAGATATACATGTCATTTTAACTTCTACTAGCGGGTTAGTGACCATTGCGAATGTAATGAATCTAAAGCAAAAGATGTTGCAATTGAAATTTTGCTCAATAGCACCATTAGAAATTTTAAATCTTAAATAATTTTAAAGCTATAATAGATAGAGATGCCATTCTTCTATCCTTGTGTTATGGAATAGTTGTACATTGCAATACCAATATGCTTTGGAGACACACACACACTTATATGCTATGCAGCAAATCATCTTCCCTGTATTAGTTTTTCATATATTTCAACTGATTATATCATTGAAGTTTGATATCTGACCCGCAAGGTTTGTATCTTTTCCTACAAACCATGGAAAGCAGGTAGGATCTTCCCTCATATTTCTGTTATAGTCTTCATCTATTTCAACTTCTACTAGGGGTTTGTTGACCTCTGTGCATGTAATGAATCTAAAACAAAAGTTGTATCAATTTAAATAATGCTAAATAGCCGCATTAGAAATTTTAAATCTTGAATAATTTCAAAGCTATAATAGATAGAGATGGCATTCCATTTTCTACCCCCGTGTTATGTAATAGTTGTACATTGCAATACCAATATGCTTTGAAGACACACACACACACTGATTTGCTATGCAGCAAATCATCTTTCCTAGTTCTCTATTAGTTTTCCATATATTTCAACTGAGTATATCATTGAAGTGTGATGCCTGACCTGCAAAGTTTGTATCTTTTTCTACAAACCATGGTAAGCAGGTAGAATATTCTTTTTCAAAAAATTTCTGAATCAGTGTGTCACTTACTATGCGTGAGAATGCTTTTGCACTTTGATACCTGACTCTCAAGGTTTGTACCTTTTTTCAACAAACCATGGGAAGCATGTATAGTCTTCCCTTAGATTTCTATTTTAGTATTTCAACTAATTCACATGAGAATACACTTATATTTTAATACCTTGCTCACAAGGTTTGTATTATTTTATTACAAACCACGGAGAGTAGGTAGAATCTTCGTTTTTATTTCTGTGTCAGTATTTCCCCTATTTCACATGAGAATGCAATTGCAATTTTATACATGACTTACAAGGTTTGTATCTTTATTTCTTAAAACCATGAGAAGCAGGCAGAATTTTTTTCCCTATGTTCCCGTATTAGCATTTCATCTGTTTAACATGGGAATACAATTGTGCTTTGATACATGACTTACAACTTTTGTTGTTTTTTTCTACAAACCATTGGAAGCAGGTAGACTCTTCATTTATATTTCTGTATTAGCATTATAGCTGAGATTACAATAGTACTTTGTTACCGGACTCGCAAAGTTTAAAGTTTGCACCTTTTTTCTACAAGTCTTGGGAAGCATATATAGTCTTCCCTTATATTTCTGCATTAGTATTTTCCATATTTCACATAAGAATGCAATTGTATTTTGTTAAATGATTACGAGGTTGTATTTTTTTTTCACAAACCATGATAAGCAGGTATTGTTTTCCCTTATGTTCCTGTGTTAGTGTTTCACCTATTTCACCCTAGAATACAATTGTGCTTTGATGCCTGCCTGGTAAGGTTTTTTACTTTTTTTTTTCTACAAACCTTGGGAAGCAGGTAGACTCTTCCCTTATATTTCTGTATTAGTTTTGCATATATTTCAACTGAGTATATCATTGAAGTTTGATAGCTGAACCGCAAGGTTTGTATCTTTTTCTACAAACCATGGAAAGCAGGTAGAATCTTTCCTCATACTTCTGTTGCAGTTTTCACCTATTTCGCCTGAGTAGATAGGTGTACTTTGATACCTGAATCACAAGGTTTGTGTCTTTTTTCTTCAAACCATTGGAAGCAGATAGAATCTTCATTTTCATGTCTGTATTAGTATGTCACCTACTTCGCATGAAAATGCTATTGTACTTTGACACCTGACTCTCAAGGTTTGCACCTTTTTCCAACAAACCATGGGAAACATGTATAGTCTTCCCTGATATTTATGTATTAGTATTTCACCTAATTCACCTGAGAGTACACTTATATTTTTATACCTGGCTCACAAGGTTTGTATTATTTTTCTACAAACCATGGGAAGTAAATAGAATCTTGTCTTTCTTTCTGTAATAGTATTTCCCCAATTTCACCTGAGAATGCAATTGTACCTTGACACCTGACTCACAAGGTTTGTATCCTATTTTCTACAAACCATGTGAGCGGGTAGAATCTTTCCCTATGTTTCTGTATTAGCATTTCACTTATTTCGCTTGAGAATATAATTGTGCTTTGATACCTGACTTACAGGGTTTGTACCTCTTTTTTCTATAAACCATGGGAAGCAGGTAGACTCTTCCCTTACATTTCTGTATCTGGCCTTTACCTGAGATTACAATAATACTTACTTACCTGACTCACAAGGTTTATTGAGAAGAAGTGAGACAGTTTTCAAGTACAGTTTATAACTTACACATGACTTGAGTAATACCCAGGATGGTTGATTTAATATTTGACTTTTTAGTGTATTTGCTGGGTGCTGTAAACTTTTTAAAATTAACATGGTTAAAATAATATCCTTTAACTGTCAAGCATTAAAGAGTTCAGTTAAGGAGTTAAGGGCACTATGTGTGTCACATGACATTATTGTTTTACAGGAAACCTGGTTATATAAAGAGGATCTGAGTATTCTGAATAACATACATGAGGATTTCTGTGGATTTGGTATATCTTCTATGGATACGGGTAATAGTATTATTACAGGAAGACCATATGGAGGCCTAGCCTTTATGTGGAGACGCTCTTTATCAAAAAGTTGTAAAGTTATTGAATATGATGAAGAGAGAATCCTTGGACTTAAGTATGTTAATAATGGTAATGACTATCTATTGCTAAATGTCTATTTTCCTTGGTGTTGTGCAGAAAATTTTGATCAGTTTCAAATGTACCTGGCTAAAAGCATAGCAATTATGCAGGATGCAGATACACCTAATGTGAGTATTATTGGAGATTTTAATGCAGACTTGCAATCAATGTTTGGAAGGGAATTGGAGCAGTTTTGTGATGAAGAGAAACTTATTATTGCTGATGTACAAATACTGGGTAAGAGCAGTGGTACATATACACGTGTAAACCATGCATTTGGTACAACGTCTTGGCTGGATCATATAGTTTGTTCAAAAAGTATGTTAGAACATATTACAGATATTAGTATCGATTATGGGATTATATCATCAGACCATCTTCCAATAACGGTGTCAATTATGTGTAATGTTGATGATTATGGTAACAGTTGTAATGATACTGGAAATGGAAATTGTAATATGACGGTAGATTGGAAAAAAGCAAGTGTGGGTGAAGTGAGAACATATACAGAATATTGTGAAAAAATACTAAGTACTCTAAGTATACCACATGATGTAGTGCACTGTAAGGATGTGAATTGTAAAGATTCATTACATCATAAGCAAATTGAGTCTTTTTATGAAGGTATTGTTTCAGTACTGAAGGAAGCAGGTAGAATTGCCATTGGAGAGAAAAGAAGTAATGGGTATAAGGTAATACCTGGCTGGAACAGCGTAGTTGAAAATTTCCATGTAGTAGCTCGCGATGCCTTCCTGATGTGGGTACATAATGGTAAACCTAGAAATGGGTGGTTGTTTGATTATATGTCTAGATCTAGGATGAAGTTTAAATATGCTTTGAGAAGGTGTAAAAGTATGGAAGATCAACACAGAGCTAATGCACTTGCCAATGATATGAGTAAGAAAGATTTTAGAAACTTTTGGAGAAGGATTAATTCTATGAATAATAATAATACAGTTTTACCAGATGTTATTGATGGTAAAAGTGGTGAGCAGGAGATTGCTACTGCATGGCAGGATCATTATAGTAAATTGTTAAATGAAACCGGTGAAGCAGAAGCTCAACAGTTTATGTTTTTACATTGTAATGATACTTATGAGGACCGTAAAGTTAATGCTGAAACAGTTTATAATATAGTGAAGAGTTTGAAATCTGGTAAGGCGGGTGGAGCTGATGGGTTAACAGCAGAACATTTAAAGTATGGAGGTGGTAGGTTAAATGTTTTATTAGCATTGAGCTTCACTGTGATGAAAGTACATGGATTTATACCTGATAGTGTGATGAAGACTATTATTGTTCCTTTGGTTAAAAATAAAAATGGAGACTTGCAAGATAAAAACAATTATAGACCTATAGCTCTAGCAACTGTTGTTTCGAAAGTTTTGGAAAAACAAATTTTGGTAGAATGTGAGAGTAATTTTACCACTACTGATAATCAGTTTGGATTTAGAAAAAATCATGCAACAGATTTGTGCATTTTTGCCTTGAAACAACTTTTGCATTGTTATACTTCTTCGTCAAGTCCTATGTTTGTATGTTTTTTGGATGCGTCAAAAGCGTACGATCGTGTGAGGCATCGCCAGCTTTTTGAAGCCCTGGTGGAACGTAATTGCCCTAGGTATATTATAAGATTTTTGGCATATTGGTATAACGCACAAGTAATGTCCGTTAAATGGGGCAAATTTGTGACTGAATGTTTTGCGGTAACTAATGGAGTGCGTCAAGGTGGAGTGCTCTCCCCCGGACTCTTTAACATTTATATAGATATTATCAGCAATAAGCTTAATGATATTAATATAGGTTGTGTTGTGGATGGAAAAATTGTAAACCACTTAATTTATGCAGATGATATGTGCCTCATGGCACCCTCAGCTAAAGGGCTTCAGTCTATCATAGACATATGTGTTGAGACAGCTGATAAATTGAATATTGTTTATAATAAGAAAAAGACTGTTATCATGTGTATGCAGCCTAAGACATGGAAATTACAGGTTTTTCCTCAGCTGTATTTGAATAATCAAGTAATTACATATGTGAATAGTTATAAATATTTGGGGTGTATGCTGTACAGTGACTTGTCTGACGATGCAGATGTACAACGTCAGATAAGAGCAATGTACAGCAGAGCCAATATGTTAGCTCGGAAATTTGGCAAATGCTCTGAAGATGTTAAAAAACAGCTTTTCTGCTCTTATTTGGGTAATGCATATTGTTGCCAATTATGGGCCAAAGTGAAAGTTCAACAGTTAAATAAAATAAGGGTAGCCTATAATAACTCATTTCGCATTTTCTTCAACATGCCAAAGTTCCAAAGTGTTAGAGAACAGTTTGTACAGAAAGGTTTACTTACTTTTGATGAATTGATAAGAAAAAGCATATATAGTTTTTGGCAAAGACTTGGAGAAAGTGAAAATAGTATTATTTCTTGCCTGGTTGGTTCTCACTATAAAGTGGTGGAGTTATATACATACCAGAGATGGCATAGGCTCTTGTATATGTACAGATAATTGGAAATGGAGGTTGATTGCATCGCTGTATCCTAGTTGATTGCATTTTTTTTTTTTAAATTGTACATATATTTGCATCTTAATTTTATTAATAGCACTTGAATCAAGTTGATTGTGATTGAATATTTCACTTTAATATATGCTCTTTTATATTGTATTGTATATATGGACCGTGAGTCTGCAATAAAAAGAATCTTAATCTTAATCTAATCTTAATCTTTATACCTGTTTTTTACAAACCAGTGAAAGCACGTATAGTCTTCCCTTGTCATGTATTTCTGCATTAGTGTTTTCCCTATTTCACTTGAGAAAATTATTGTACTTTGATACCTGACTCACGAGGTCTCTTTCTGTAAACCCATGTGAATCAGGTACCGACTTCCCTAATATGTCTGTTTAAGTATTTCCCCTATTGCACATGAAAATGCAATTGTACAAATGTACTTTGATACCTGACTCACAAGGTTTGTACCTTTTTCAACAAACCATGTGAAGGAGGTATAGTCATCCCTTATGTTTTGTATTAGTATTTCACCTAATTCACCTGAGAATACACTTGTACTTTTATACCTGGCTCACAAGGTGTGTATTATTTTTGTACAAGCCATGGGAAGTAGGTAAATCTTCCGTTTCATTTCTGTATTAGTATTTCCCCTATTTCATATGAGAATACAATTCTACTTTGATACCTGACTTACAAGATGGACACATAGTGGACAATGTTGCAGTCAACTTGCATGACCACATTTGCCACATAGACTAATATTTGGAATAATGACTTGGTGATGCAATATTGGAGGGGTCACAATTGGCAATTTCGGTGTATTTAGCTGAATACACAACCCAGTACACAATAACGCCTAATAATTTTGGTGCACATGTGGTTGTGTCAAAGAAAGATTAAATGGTTGAGAAAAAAGAATCCGACAACATTGTGTAAAACATTTGCTTGGCATGTATACCTTGTATCTGATTGTTAACCCCTGTGTGTCCATGCGCACAAATAGTGATACACAATGTAATATGATAGTCTGGTATAAGGGCTTGCATTTGAAGGAAAGGTTATGGGCTATGTTATTTCGTTGAGCCTGTTGTCTTTGGTTCCACCGTCTGATGTATGTAGTCTATATGTATTTCACACTGGGCAGAGCACACTTGCACCTTTTGCAAGACAACCGTATTGTGACACAACAGATATGGTATTTTTTTGGTTTTTTTGTTTTTTGGCTAGGGATATATCACATAAGTTGTCTAGTAGCTTTCTACAGTTTGATCAGGCAAGACTATATCTTTTTTTTCCAAATTAATAATGCAAGGAGCTCGATTTGACATAATGTTATATTGACATGGACCTGATTGTACATTGTGATTGTGAAATGACGATGTTTCACAAAAGATATATGTTTTTTTGTTTTTGTTTTTTGTTTTTTTTGTTTTGTTTTGTTGTTTTTGTTTTTTGTTTCTTTGTTTTTTTTTGTTTTTTTGTTTTTTTTTTGTTTTTTTGTTTGTAAAATGTATATGAAATTACTGACAGATATATGATATAAAAGTCTAAATGCTTCCTGTCGCTTGTAGGTACAAAGATGCAAACTTTGGAGATCAGGTAACAAAGCACGCTGTACTTTTCTGGGGAAATAGTTGAAATACAATTATTAAAGATCAGTCTAACCTCTTCACCTGCTTCCATGGTCTGTAGATAGTGTAGGGAAAAGATGTAAAGCATCTCAGTCAGGTATCAAAGTACAATTGTATTCTCGGATGAAATTCTAAGTATGGATATAGAAAAAAGATACAGACATCACCACTCAAGTATCAAGGTGCAGCTGTATTCTCAGCTTACATAGGGAAAATATTAAAAACAAATATATAAGAAAACAGGCTGCTTACTTCTATGGTGTGTGAAAAAAGGATACAAGCCTTGTCAGTAAGGTAGAAAAACGATACAAACCTTGTGAGTCGTTTATCAATATGTGATAGTGTTTTCATGTGAAAAAAGTGTAACAAATATAGAAAAATAAGAGATGACCATCTAAAGAAACCTGTTTAGAAAGGCCACCCATAGGGCAGGCCTTAAGTGGTCAAATAAGGCAGGTGATAACAATGGCGGTTCAATAACATGGAAAAAATAACTAAAGGGACTTTGGAAATATGGTCTTAAAGGGCATGTGGTCTTTCATTACAGTGGTCTCTCAAAATTGGTTTCACTGAACCTACTTCCCATGGTTGGTTGAAAAAAGATGAACCTTTTAAGCCAACTTGTGAGCCAGGTATCAAAGTGCAATCGCATTCTTAGGTGAAAAGGGTGAAATACTATATATCCATACAAATATAAGGGAAGAGTCGACCTGCTTCCCCTGGTTTGTAGAAAAAAATACAAACCTTGTGAGTCAGGTATCAAAGTACAGTTGCATTCTCAAATGAAATAGGTGAAATGCCAATACAGAAATAAAAAAGAAGTTTCTACCTACTGCCCATGGTTTGTAGAAAAAAGATACAAACCTTGTGAGCCAGGTATGAAAATTTAACTGTATTCTCAGGTGAACTTTGGGAACTCCCAATGCAGAAAAACAAGGACAGACTATACCTGCTTCCCATGGTTTGTAGGAAAAAGGTACACACCTTGTGTGTTAGGTATCAAAGTGCTAGTATGTACTCAGGTGAAATAGGTGAAAAACTAATACAGAAGTACAAAACAGTCTATCTGCTTTCCATGATTTATATTCTCAGTTGAAGTAGATGAAATGCTATTACAGAAACATAAGGGGAGATTCTACTCGCTTCTGATGATTTGTAGCGGAAAAAATGCAAACCTTGTAAATCACGTATCAAATTACAATTGCATTCTCATATGAAGTAGGTGAAAAACTAATACAGACATATCAGGGAAGATGCTACCAGCTTTCCGTGGGTTGCGGAAAGAGATAGAAACCTTGTTAGTCAAGTATCAAATTGCAATTATTTTCTCAGGTGAAATAGGGGGATAATAATACAAAGAAATAAAGGAAGAGGCTAACCGCTTCCCATGGTTTCTACAAAAAAGATACAAACCTTGTGAGTTACGTGACAAAGTACAATTCTAATCTCGGGTGAAATAGGGGAAATACTAATACAGAAAAATAGAAGATTCTACCTACTTCCCATGGTTTGTAGAAAAAAGATACAAACTTTGTGAGCCAGGTATCAAAATATAATTGTATTCTCAGGTGCATTAGGTGAAATACTAATACAGAAATCTAAGGGAAGATATACCTGCTTCCCGTGTTTTGTAGAGAAAGGTACAAACGTTGTGAGTCAAGGATCAAAGTACAATTATAATTTATATATTGAGTTGAAATATGTGAAAAACTAATACAGAAATATGAGGGAACAGTCTACCTGCTTCGCATGGTTTGTAGAAAAAAAGGTACGAGCATTTTGAGACAGGTAATCAAAGTACAATAGCATTCTCAGGTAAAGTAGGTGACATACTAATACAGAAATTAAAAAGAAGATTCTACCTGCTGCATATTGTTTGTAGAAAAAAGGTACAAACCTTGTGAGTCGTGTATCAAAGTACAACTATGTACTCAGGTGAAATAGATGAAAATCTACAACAGAAATATGAGGGAAAGGTCTACCTGCTTCCCGTGGTTTGTAGAAAAAGATACAAAGCTTGTTTGCCAGGTATCAAACAACAATTATATACTCTGTTGAAATATGTGAAAAACTAATACAGAAATATTAGGGAAGAGTTAACCTGATTCCACTGGTTTGTAGAAAAAAATATTCAAACCTTGTGAGGCAGGTTTAATATATTGTATTCTCTGGTGAAACAGGTTGCTTTCGATGGTTTGTAGAAAGGGATAGAAACCTTACAAGCCAGGTATCAAAGCCCACTTGTATTCTCAGGCAAAGCAGGTGCAATCCTACTTAAGAAACATAAGGGGAAATTCTACCTGATTCCCATGATTGTACAAAAAAAACAAACAAACAAACAAACAAACAAACAAACAAACAAACAAAAAAAGATGCAAACCTTGTGAGTGAGGCATCAAAGCTCAATTGTGTTCTGAGGTGAAGTAGATGAAATGCTATTACAGAAACATAAAAGGAGATTCTACCTGCTTCTCATGGTTTGTAGATAAAAAGATACAAACCTTCTGAATCAGGTATCAAAGCACAATTGCATTCTCACGTGAAATTGGGGAAATATTAGTTCAGAAACATAAGGGAAGATTCTACCCGCTTCTCATGGTTTGTAGGAAAAGATACAAACCTTGTCCAGTCAGGTATTAAAGTGCCTTTGTATTAAAGATGTATGAGAGAAGATTATACCTGCTTCACATGGTTTGTAGAAAAGAGATGCAAATATTTTGAGTCAGGTATCAAAGTGCAATTGTATTCTCAGGTAAAATAGATGAGAAAGACAAAGTACTAATTATAGCTTATGTAAGGGATGTCTACCAGCTTCCCATGATTTCTATGCAAAATGACACAAACCTTGTCAGCCAGGTCTGAAACTGCCCTTGTATTAGCAGGTGACATGGAGAAGTACTAGTTTCAGAAAAATAAGCGAAAACTTTACCTGTTGCTCATGGTTTGTAAAAAAATTTTAAAAAATTTAAAAAAAGGATACAAAACTTGTGAGCCAGGTATCAGAGTACAATTGTATTGTGAGAAAAAAATGCCAATTGTACAAATATAAGAGATGTCTACCTGCTTCCATGGTTTGTAGAAAAAAGATAAAAATGTTGTTACTCAGATATCCAAGTGCAATAGGCAAGGGCAATACCAGAAGGTTCAAGAACTGCCTTAAAAAGGGCACTGCAGTCAGGGGAGGGCTAGGGTTGTGTATTCCCATTACTCTTCAGTGTTACTTGCAACTTAATAACTTGAAAACTACTGCTCATAAAAAGACCATATTTTAGCCAGTAAATCTGGATGCATAACTAAATACCTCACAAAAATCATATAACCACAGCTACATAACTGACTAGTTTATTCAAGGTTGTTTTAAAATACGAACTACTGGAAGTACACAGCTCTACCCGTCCCAAAGTCTGTGTATTCAGTTGTGTATTGTGGCGAATACACACCTAAGAGCTAATTCTGACCTTTCCTATTGTATTCTCAGGTGAAATACTAATCACACACACACATATGTATATACATGTATGTAACATAAGAGTATCAATCTGCTTGGCAAGGTTTGTAGATAAATCATGCAAACTTGGTGAGCCAGGTATCAAAATGCAATTGTATTCTCAGGGGAAAAAGGTGAAATACTCAGTATACATAAGTAAGAGAACAGTCAGCCTGATTTGTAGTAAAAAGAAACAAACATTATCAGTCAAGTATCGAAGTGCAATTGTATTCTGAGGTAAAATATGTAAAATATTCAGTATGCGAGTCAAGTATGAAAGTTTTACTATATTTTGAGGTCAAATACGAATACATGGGGGGGGGGGGTACATAACAGTTTATTCGATAGTTGTAATTTTTAAGCATCAACATCATCATCCAAATGACCAGATATTGGGAATTACAATACATGTACAATACAATACTTTTATTCAAATTTAGATATATGAAGTGTAAAATGAAAAATGTTATACCCAAGCACAATAAAATGATAGAAATCAAAGAAACATTCGTCCGTGTTGATAATTTGAACACTAAAAATGTTAAAGCTAGAACAGTTCATGCAAAGGTATGTAAAGGCAAGTACTGACTGTTATTGCACAAAGTACAACTGCTGTTTTTTTTTTTTTTGTTTTTTGTTTTTTTTTTTGTTTTTGTTTATAAAGCTTCCACTTAAAACTGCTTCACTGACTCACAATGCATTTGGCCCTTTTTTTGTTTGTGGTTTTATTGATTTATTTTATTTTTTCCTTATGCCCTTAGTATAAAACAAAGACAAATCATATGAAAGTATGTCACACAGAGTCATGTCAACTCAATATCACATTGAAATAATATTTTAGCAAACATGTAGTAAAGCATAAAAAAACACCCCCGCAAAAAAAAATGAAAAAAACAAAACTAAAAACAAAACACCCTAAGGCACAGATCTGTACAACGATACTGTAAATCATAAAAATTGCATGACCCAAGTACTTAACTTTGCATTTCATGGGCCTCTGTTGTTTTAAGAGTTAAACTTCTGTCCAGTCTGCTTTTTTGATGTTTTTTAAAAAAAGGTTCCACATAGAAGCCACATAAATGGTTGCCTGAGGTACAGATTTAGTGGGCACTGTTCTTCTAGATGGCAATAATCCCAATACTGGCAATCGACCTTTCGCAATTAAAATTTTTCAATAAAAAGGTGACGCAATTTTTCAGTTTAGCAGGGCCAGGGGACCCTATCAAAGGCGGCTCAGTGCAACGTGCGACTAATGTTTACATGGCAATTTTTAAACTTTCCCGCAAAATCTGTATTGACGCATGCGTATTAGGAGGGTTTCCCCTAATACCAGCGACCCAAAAAATAAACCTGCTAGTGGATATTTGTATCAAGTCTCTTCCAAATAATACGGAAGAGACTTGATACAAACCTCCGCAAGCAGTTTTAGTTTTAGGGTCGCTGATGGCGTCACAACCGGATATGACGAGCTGTTTGGGGATTCCTTAATATGAATAGGCATGGGCGTACTACTCAGCGAACCATAAACATCTGCTAAATTGGATAATATCATCAGAGAAAATTGTATCCATGTTCATTTTCCGTAAGCAGGGCCATAAAATAGGTTGTGTAGCAGGCCGAGCTATGTTTTACCCAATATTATAATAATCATCTATTCAATCTCAAACAGTATAGCCTGTGGTGTAGCGCTGAAGCTGATGCCGAGTTCAAGTTATTCATGTTGTTGTGAATGTTGGTGTGGCTGTCATTTTCACTCACAGAAATGGTCACTTTGGTCACTTTGGTCATTTTGTGGTAACAGTATGCCTACAGCATTTTGTATTGACATAGTTGTCTTTATTCTGTGGGAGTGAGTGTTTATATATATATATATATATATATATTTCATTCGTACACAAGAGGTACAATATATGAAAAAAATGGCAAAAAAGTATACAACGTATATATATGAATTAAGAGGAATAAAAAATAAGTCATTCATACAGTTCACTGGTCAAGATGACCCTATCCACATGGACTCGTTTTGGGTGACAAACGTTACAATGTGCATACGAAGTGAATAATTTCATCCAGTTCTGCTCGTGAGAGTTTAAGTTCTTTTGTTTGCAAAGTTTCATTCACTTGAATAGCTGGCCTGTATAAAACGAACCTGTCACAGTTCGTCGCGTTCAGCTTGGTTGCCAATCAACGCTGTCGCAGTGTCATACCGTAGCAAGTCGCGTGGTCATCTAGCAGCTTTATCACTTCGCTATGTTACCACTTCGTCGATACATTCATTTGGTCGCATTCAGCGACAAAAATTATCTATTTTGTAGCGTAACACAAAAAACATCTTGTTTATCGGAACAAATGGAAACTAAATGGAACTTCTAAACCTGGCATTTCTTTATATTTGTGTACATAAACTAATCAAAGAAGACCCCCCCCCCCCCCTTATGTTCCTGTGTTAGCATCTCACCTATTTCACCTTAGAATACAACTGTGCTTTGCTGCCTGGCTGGTAAGGTTTTTTTACTTTTTTTCTACAAACCCTGAGAAGCAGGTGGACTATTCCCTTATATTTCTGTATTAGTTTTTCATATATTTCAACTGAGTATATCATTGAAGTTTGATACCTGACCCGCACGGTTTGTATCTTTTTCTACAAACCATGGAAAGCAGGTAGAATCCTCCCTCATATTTCTGTTGCAGTTTTCACCTATTTCGCCTGACTACATAGGTGTACTCTGATACCTGAGTCACAAGGTTTATGTCTTTTTCTACAAACCATGGGAGCTGATACAATCTTCATTTTTATGTCTGTATTAGTATGTCACCTACTTCGCATGAGAATGCTATTGTACTTTGATACCTGACTCTCAAGGTTTGTACCTTTTTTCAACAAACCATGGGAAACATGTATAGTCTTCCCTTATATTTCTGTATTAGTATTTCACCTAATTCACCTGAGAGTACACTTATATTTTGATACTTGGCTCACAAGGTTTGTATTATTTTCTACAGACCATAGGAAGTGTTTTTTTTTCTGTAATAGTATTTCCCCAATTTCACATGAGAATGCAATTGTACTTTGACACCTGACTCACAAGGTTTGTATCCTATTTTCTACAAACCATGTGAAGCGGGTAGACTTTTTTCCTATATTTCTGTATTAGCATTTAACTTATTTCACATGAGAATATACAATTGTGCTTTGATACCTGACTTACAGAGTTTGTACCTCTTTTTTCTACAAACCACAGGAAGCAGGTAGACTCTTCCCTTACATTTCTGTATTAGCATTTCACCTGAGATTACAATAGTAGGTCCTACTTTGTTACCTGACTCACAAGGTTTAGAACTATCTTTTTTCTACAAACCATTGAAAGCAGGTATAGTCTTCGCTTATACATGTATTTCTGCATTAGTGTTTTCCCTATTTCACTTGAGAAAATAATCGTACTTTGATACCTGACTCACAAGGTTTATATCTCTTTCTGAAACCCATGGGAAGCAGGTACCGACTTCCCTGATATGTCTGTTTTAGTATTTCCCCTATTGCACAAGAAAATGCAATTGTACAAATGTACTTTGATACCTGACTCACAAGGTTTGTACCTTTTTTCAACAAACCATGGGAAGCAGGTATAGCCATCCTTCATATTTTTGTATTAGTATTTCACCTGAGAATACACTTATATTTTGATACCTGGCTCACAAGGTTTTTTTTATATTTTACAAACCATAGGAAGCAGGTAGAATCTTCTTTTTCAATTCTGTTATGGTGGCACAAAAGTGCCAACTAAAATTTTTTTCTCTCTCCATAAAAATGCGAAGGCGAAAACAAGAAAATAAGAAAATAGAACAGCGAAAACAAGAAAACACGAATGCGAAAACACTAAAATATAAAACACGAAGGCGAAAATGCGAAAACACAACCGCGAAAACACGGCAGAAAATATGTCGTGTTTTCGCACTCGCATTTTCGTGTTAGTGTTTTTTCGTTTTCTTGTTTTATCGTTTTCATCCTTGGTCGAAAACAAGAAAACACGAATGCGAAAACACTAAAGTAAAAACCACGAAGACGAAAATGTGAAAACACAACCGCGAAAATACGACAGCAATTATGTCGTGTTTTCGCACTCGCATTTTCGTGTTTTCGTATTAGCGTTTCCTCGTTTTACTGTTTTCGTTTCTTGATCGAAAACGTCACAACTTGATAAAGGAAATAATATGGAATTTTTTAGAATTTCTAGAGCAAGTGTTTTTAAGAAGAGGTTTATATTATTATATTATGCATGTACATACATCATTTATGTTAGCTAACGGAATTTATCTACTGAACACTTTAACTTTTATAGTTTGTTATTGTATTTTACAAATGGATTCAAAGGAAATGTATGGACGCACCAAATAACCCCGTTTGATTGGTGCCCCTGTTGTAACGGGGTAGTTTTTCAAATACATTGTAGAACTGCTTAGCGGACGGCTATGATACCAAGATAGAGCGAACAGGTAAAACTGGTGTTAGAAAGCACATTTTTATACATGTTGCATTTGTGATAATATTTACGGTAAATATTGCATTTTTGTCCTTTAACTAAACTCTGTTCACAAGCCAACAAGCATATAAGTAAGCAAACAAATAAACTTAAGCCAGGCATGAATGAGGAAATTGATGCTGATTCATGGAAAATTATCAGCACCAAGGACCAAGAGGACAAGTCCTTCATAGGTAGTGTTCGTATGGAAAAATAATCTTTCGTTGGAAAAAAATGGTGGTCGATCACTTAAAAAGATTGTTACTTAATAGTTTTCATAGTAATACATAATTTAGCTCTTTGTGGCGGTTTTCGTTTTTTACCCGATAAAGTCCAGCAAGCATGTTTTAAGCTACATTTATGCATGTGATTAAAGTGCATGTAGTTCTGTAGTTCTAAATCATTGCATATTTGAACGTCCTTATTTCATTTAAAGAACATACCATATTCATCAAATTTGAATTTAGAAGCAAACATGTAGGCTTTTACATACACATGAATGTAATATGAGATAGTAACAAAATGATGGATAACTAATGATTAGAGATTTTGTGTATCACGTACACAAGGATGTGATGTGAGATAGTGATAATATGATGGATAGCTTAGGTCGATCTATATGTTTCCTTATACACGTTTTGCAATTTGCTTATGTATGGCATACACTAGGATGTGATGTTAGATAGAGACGATTTGATGGATAACTTAAATCTTTATGTTTCCTTGTACACGTTTATGTATGGCACACACAAGGATGTGATGTGAGATAGAGATAATATGATGGATAACCTAGGTCTTTATGGTTCCTTGTACACATTTTGCAATTTCCGTGAATATATTCTGTTGTCAGATTTTTGAATTTGTGTACAATATACGATCCATTTCCGTGGAAAGAGTCCAGGCTTTGGTGAGAGGTGCATTTGGGCATTTCACACAAACCCGCGACAGGAAAATTGTAACATCTGGCATATCACTTTTTATGTAATTTTTCTTGTCATCTTTATAATGGAAAAAGAATTCAGAAATGAAAACAATTTTTTCTCCTCCGAAGTATCAATTTGTGCAAAGTTATGGCGAATAGTCTTCCGTACACTGCCCTGATATACGATTAAATACCAAGGTAAATGCACGAGTCTTATATTTCTTAAAAATAAAAAAAGCGAATCACAATTGTTTTTCAAACATGAACTGAAAGTCTATACCACATTTTGCCTGTACATATATATATATATACATGTGTGTGTGTGTGTGTGTGTGTGTGCATCCTAACGAGATCGATATTTCCGTATCAACATTCAGATGTGATCAGATAACGTGTTACATACTGAAAACTCCACCCGGTAAAACATGTTATCAAACTTTATATCATATCTACACATCAGAAGGATGTTAATATTCTTGTCATCAAAACATGTACACAACAAATATACTTTTGTGTTTAATTTGTAGATGTGATGATGCTTGGCTACACAGACCTCCCCATTGGAGTTGATTGAGACTGTTGTATCAAAAAAAAAAAAAAAAAAAACATTATATTTTTGTCACTTAGTGGATCACATAACTTTGATATTCTCAACATTACCTGGCGATTGTTGGGACATTACCATAAAATGTCTTCCATGCGTTTACTGGAGTGAAATACACTACCTGGTCATGGGCAGTTTGCATTTTATTGATGCTTTTATCACTATCTTTAAACCCATTCTATTTCATTGTGCGGTCCCATGGGAAGCAGGTATAGTCTTCCCTTATATTTCTGTATTAGTATTTCACCTAATGCACCTGAGAATACGATTATATTTTGATACCTGGCTCACAAGGTGTGTATTATTTTTGTACAAACCATGGGAAGTAGGTAAATCTTCCTTTTTATTTCTGTCTTAGTATTTCCCCTATTTCACCTGAGAATACAATTCTACTTTGATACCTGACTTACAAGATGGACACATAGTTAACAATGTTGCAGTCAACTTGCATGACCACATTTGCCAAATAGACCAGTATTTGGAATAATGACTTCGTGATGCAATATTGGGGGGGGGGGGGGGGGTGGTCACAATTGGCAATTTCGGTGTATTCAGCTGAATACACAAACCAGTACACAATAACGCCTAATAATTTTGGTGCACATGTGGTTGTGTCAAAGAAAGATTAAATGGTTGAGAAAAAATAATTCGACAACATTGTGTTAAACACTTGCTTGGCATGTATACCTTGTATGTGATTGTTAACCCCTGTGTGTCCATGCGCACAAATAGTGATACACAATGTAATGTGATAGTCTGGTATAAGGACTTGCATTTGAAGGAAAGGTTATGGGCTTTGTTATTTCGTTCATCCTGTTGTCTTTGGTTCCACCATCTGATCTATGTAGTCTATATGTATTTCACACTGGGCAGAGCACACTTGCACCTTTTGCAAGACAACAGTATTATGAAACAACAGACATGGGATTTTTTTTTTTTTTTGGCTAGGCATATATCACATAAGTTGTCTAGTAGCTTTCTTACAGTTTGATCAGGCCAGACTATATCTTCTTTTTTTCCAAATTAATAATGCAAGGAGCTCGATTTGACATTATGTTATATTGACATGGAACTGATCGTACATTTTGATTGTGAAATGACGATGTTTCACGCTTTGAGGGTTTTTGTGGTTTTTTTGTGTTTGTTTGTTGGTTGGTTTTTTGTTTGTTTGTTTTTGTTTGTTTGTTTGTTTGTTTTTTTGAAAATGTATATGAAATTAATGACAGATATATGATATAAAAGTCTACATGCTTCCTATCGGTTGTAGATACAAAGATGCAAACTTTGGAGATCAGGTAACAAAGCACACTGTACTTTTCTGGGGTACTAGTTGAAAGACAATTACAAAAGATCAGTCTAACCTCTTCACCTGCTTCCATGGTCTGTAGATAGTGTAGGAAAAAGATATAAACCATCTCAGTCAGGTACCAAGGTACAATTGTATTCTCGGATGAAATTCTGAGTATGGATGTAGAAAAAAAGATACAGACATCATCATTCAAGTATCAAGGTGCAGTTGTATTCTCAGCTTACATAGGGGAAATATTAAAAACAAATATATAAGAAAACAGGCTGCCTACTTCTATGGTGTGTGAAAAGAATACAAGCCTTGTCAGTAAGGTAGAAAAAAGATACAAACCTTGTGAGTCGGGTATCCATATGTGATAGTGTTTTCATGTGAAAAAAGTGAAACAAATATAGAAAAATAAGAGATGACCATCCAATGAAACCTCTTTAGAGAGGCCACCCATAGGGCAGGCTTAAAGTGGTCACATAACGAAGCTGGTCTCAATGGCGGTTCAATAACATGGAAAAGATAACTAAAGGGACTTTGGAAATATGGTCTTAAAGGGCATGTGGTCTTTCATTACAGTGGTCTCTCAAAATTGGTTTCACTGTACCTACTTCCCATGGTTGGTAGAAAAAAGATGAACCTTTTAAGCCAACTTGTGAGCCAGGTATCAAAGTGCAATCGCATTCTCAGGTGATAAGGGTGAAATACTATATATCCATATAAATATAAGGGAAGAGTCGACCTGCTTCCCATGGTTTGTAGAAAAAAACTACAAACCTTGTGAGCCAGGTATCAAAGCACAGTTGCATTCTCAAATGAAATAGGTGAAATGCCAATTCGGAAATAAAAAAAGGAGTTTTTACCTACTGCCCATAGTTTGTAGAAAAAAGATACAAACCTTGTGAGCCAGGTATGAAAATATAACTGTATTCTCAGGTGAACTTTGTGAACTCCTAATAGAGAAAAATAAGGGAAGACTATACCTGCTTCCCATGGTTTGTAGGAAAAAGTGTGCGTTAGGTATCAAAGTGCAACTATGTGTTTAGGTGAAATAGGTGAGAAAATAATAAAGAAAAAAGGAAAATTCTACCAGCTTTCCATGGTTTGTAGAAAAAGATTCAAACCTTGTGAGTCAGGTATCAAACTACAATGATATACTCAGTTGAAATATGTGAAAAAACGAATACAAAAATACAAAACAGTCTATCTGCTTTCCATGGTTTGTAAAAGAAAGATAATGACTTAATGAGAGGCTTACCACTTCCCATGATTTCTACAAAAAAGATACAAACCTTGTGAGTTACGTAACAAAGCACAATTCTAATCTCGGGTGAAATAGGGGAAATACTAATACAGAAAAAAAGAAGATTCTACCTACTTCCCATGGTTTGTAGAAAAAAGATACAAACCTTGTGAGCCAGGTATCAAAATATAATTGTATTCTCAGGTGAATTAGGTGAAATACTAATCCAGAAATCTAAGGGAAGACTATACCTGCTTCCCATGTTTTGTAGAAAAAAGGTACAAACCTTGTGAGTCAGGTATAAAAGTACAATTATATATTGAGTTGAAATATGCGAAAAACTGATACAGAAATACAAGGGAACAGTCTACCTGCTTCACATGGTTTGTAGAAGAAAGATACAAACATTTCGAGACAGGTATCACAGTACAATAGCATTCTCATGTAAAGTAGGTGACATACTAATACAGAAATTAAAAAGAAGATTCTACCTGCTTCACATTGTTTGTAGAAAAAAGATACAAACCTTGTGAGTCGTGTATCAAAGTACAACTATGTACTCAGGTGAAATAGATGAAAAACTACAACAGAAATATGAGGCAAAAGTCTACCTGCTTCCCGTGATTTGTAGGAAAAGATACAAACCCTGTGTGTCAGGTATCAAGCTACAATTATATACTCAGTTGAAATGTGTGAAAAACTAATACAGAAATATTAGGGAAGAGTTTACCTGATTCCACTGGTTTGTAGAAAAAATATTCAAACCTTGTGAGGCAGGTTTAAAAGTACAGTATTCTTTTGGAATAAACTTCAGGAAAGTCTTGATTTAGCGAATAGTACAGGTATCAAAAATATTATATTGACTGGCGATTTAAACGCTGATTTTCTGACACAGTCTGGGTTAAAACTTGATCAATTTTGCCGAACAAATTTCTTGACTCTGCATGTACATGGACCTACCCGTATAACCGAACGCTCAGCATCCTGTTTGGATCAGATAATTTCAAATATTCCTAATTATCTACGTGAAATTCGCGTGCTTCCTTCGATATCAAATTGTGACCATTGCGTTGTGGCAGCTAATCTATTATTCCGTAAAAAGAAAGATCCATGTTTCAAACGTCGTATATGGAACTATAGCATAGCAGACTTTAATCATTTTAATACCTATCTTACAGAGGTCGACTGGACTTCTTGTTTCGTGTTTAATAATATCGATGTATGTTGTGATGCCTGGTCTAAATTATTCATGGAAGCTGCTGCACGTTGTATTCCTAATAAAGATATTGAAGTTAGACCATCCGACTTACCATGGTACAATTCCCGTCTCCGGGCACTCAAGCGTCGTGTCAAAAGACAGTATGACAAGGCAAAGAGTCAAAATTTCGAACCTGCTTTTTGGAATGCCTTTTGCCAATTACGTAATCATTATCAAGACCAACTGAAACTTGCTGAGGAAAATTATAATAATAAATTGCGCGCAGATTTAAATAGTTCCAGTCGATCGAGTAAATGTTGGTGGCGCACAGTGAAACAATTCATGAATAGAAACCAGTCACAATCCATACCTTCTCTTCTTCACAATAGTGAAAATATTCCAGACAGTTTGTCAAAAGCCGAAATATTTAATGCTTTCTTTCTTGAACAATCTAAAGTTGATTTCTCCTCTGCATCTTTACTTGAAATCACTGATCATCCAGAGTCTACCCTTGAGTCCATAACCATAACGGAAACAGAAGTTCTTGAAACACTCTTAAGTCTTGACACGAGCAAAGCTTCTGGTCCCGATGGAATAAGTGCAAAACTTCTTAAGGAAGCGGCACCTGCTATTTCTCCATCACTCACAAAATTGTTTAATCTTTCGCTGTTGACAAAGAAATTCCCTACAGCTTGGAAACAAGCAAACGTCTCTCCTCTTTATAAAAAAGGCCCTGATAATTTATGCAACAATTATAGGCCGGTGTCATTAGTTAGTTGTACCGGAAAAGTATTTGAGAAAATAGTTTTTAAGTATGTTTTCAATTTCTTTCGAGACAATATTGTTATATCTGCCCATCAATCTGGCTTTATGCCGGGAGATTGCACCATTAATCAGTTACTACTACTGTACCACGAATTATGTCTAGCTGTGGATCAGCAAAAAGAGGTTCGTGTTATCTTTCTGGACATCAGTAAGGCATTCGATAAAGTTTGGCATGCTGGTCTGCTCCATAAGCTAAGGAACGCTGGTGTTATGGGAGCTCTTTTTGAATGGTTTTCAGACTATTTGCATAACCGTCACCAACGGGTAGTCATCCAAGGCCAGTCGTCTAGTTGGGGTAAAGTCTGTGCAGGCGTTCCGCAAGGCTCAGTTTTAGGACCTTTGATGTTTCTTATTTACATCAATGACATTGTGGACATTGTTCGATGTAACATTAAAATGTTTGCTGATGATACCTCACTCTATCTAACTATTGATAATCCTGTCACTGCGGCTCAAACTATGAATATGGACCCATCTAAAATTGACCAGTGGTCCAAAGATTGGCTAGTCACATTCAATGCCTTGAAAACTGATTCTATGCTTATTTCCAGAAAAAGTAATCCACCTTCTCACCCCCCAATTCTTTTCCAGGGTCATATTTTGCAAGATGTGGCTCATCATAAACATCTTGGAGTGACAATACGTTCTGATTTAAGATGGTCTGACCATATTACTGATATATCAAACAAATCCTCCAAATTAATCAATATCATGAAGAGTTTGAAATTCACTCTAGATAGGAAAACACTGGAAACCATTTATATTTCTTTCATAAGGCCTATTCTGGAATATGGTAGTCAAGTATGGAGTGGCTGTACGGTCCAAGATGAAGAAAAACTAGAATGTATACAATTAAATGCTGCTCGTATTGTCACTGGAGCAATGCATGGGACCAGCACCGCTAAAATATATGAAGAAACTGGATGGTTAACTTTATCAGAACGCAGGGAAATTTCAAAATTGATTCTTATGTACAAATTGGTCCTTAACCTTGTACCGGACGCACTATGCTCTATCCTTTCTACCGCTTCTTCTGATACAGGTAATTATACCACACGCCAGCAATTTGATCTTCCTCATTTCCGAGCTCGGACCGACCTTTTTGACAAATCCTTCTTTCCTTCAACTGTTTGGTTATGGAATCAACTACCTCTAGAAATACGGAATTCTGACTCTATTCAAAAGTTTAAATCAAGTATAACTCAACCGGTGATCCGACCTATAAGGTTTCATGAATTGTATAACTTTGGTAATAGATTCCTAGCTGTTCAGCATACACGCCTCCGTTTGGATGCCAGTCAGTTAAATTCACATCTCTTCAAGATTGGTGTTAAGAACACTGCAAAATGTTCATGTGGCTCACCTAACGAAGATACGTGGCATTATTTTTTTCATTGTTCTAAATACACAATTCCTCGGTCTAACCTACATACTGCTATATCACAGTATGCTCCCTTTACATTACAAACAGTTCTTTATGGGTCCCCTAACTGTTCTTTTATTGAAAATATTGAAATATTTTCATCCGTTCATGACTTCATCTCCGCCACTCAACGTTTCAGCCCCTCTGGTGTTGGCTAATACATTTTTCTATTTTCGTTTTGTTTTTGCTATACGGTACAATCAATTTATCCCCGGTCCAAATTGCAGATAAAATGACATCTTAATACTACCAGTACAATACAACCTTATGCCCCACTGTATGTCTCGTCCGTGCTTGTCCTCTTCTCTCTGTTCCCGTGCGTCTTGTACGTCCTGTAGTGTCCTGTGATCGTCGTCTTCTGCGAGAGGGATTTATATAGGGCCACGCCCTCTTTCCCAATTGCATATAATTTTCATATGTATTATATTGTGTACTTTGTCAAAATAAAATACGTTTAAATCAAAAGTACAGTATTATTGTATTCTCTGGTGAAACAGGTGAAATACTGATACAGAAATATAAGGGAACATTATACCTGCTTTCGATGGTTTGTAGAAAGAATAGAAACCTTACAAGCCAGGTATCAAAGCCCAATTGTATTCTCAGGTAAAGCAGGTGCAATCCTACTGATGAAACATAAGGGGATATTCTACCTGATCCCCATGATTGTACCAAAAAAAAAAAAAAAAAAAAAAAAGATACAAACCTTGTTAGTCAGGCATCAAAGCACAATTGTGTTCTGAGGTGAAGTAGATGAAATGCTGTTACAGAATCATAAAAAGAGATTCTACCTGCTTCCCATGGTTTGTAGATAAAAAGATACAAACCTTCTAAGTCAGGTATCAAAGCACAATTGCATTCTCATGTGAAATTGGGGAAATACTAGTACAGAAACATAAGGGAAGAGTCTACCTGTTTCCCATGGTTTGTAGAAAATGATACAAACCTTGTGAATCAGGTGACGTGTAATCTCAGGTGAAATAGGTGAAATGCTAATACAGAAACATAAGGGAAGATTCTACCCGCTTCTCATGGTTTGTAGAAAAAAGATACAAACCTTGTCCAGTCAGGTATTAAAGTGCCCCTGTATTAAACTTAAAGATAAATAAGAGAAGATTATACCTAATTCCCATGGTTTGTAGAAAAGAGATGCAAACATTTTGAGTCAGGTATCAAAGTTAGCCGCAGATATGTGGCCTTCGAGGGGACAGCAGGGTACGGGCGCAGTGAGTTGGAGGGCGAAGCGACTGGAGGGCCTCGGACTGTTGGCCCCCTGCTGCCCCCTCGAAGGCCACATATTTGCGGCTAGTATCAAAGTGCAATTGTATTCTCAGGTAAAATAGATGAGAAAGAAAAAGTACAAATTATAGCTTATGTAAGGGATGTCTACCAGCTTCCCATGATTTCTAGGCAAAATGACACAAACCTTGTCAGCCAGGTATGAAACTGCCCTTGTATCTGCAGGTGACATAGATGAAGCACTAGATTCAGAAATATAAGGGAAGACTTTACCTGTTGCTCATGGTTTGTAAATAAAAAAAGGATACAAAGCTTGTGAGCCAAGTATCAGAGTACAATTGTATTGTGAGATGAAAATGCCAATTGTACAAGTATAAGAGATGTCTACCTGCTTCCATGGTTTGTAGAAAAAGGATAGAAACGTTGTTAGTCAGATATCCAAGTGCAATAGGCAAGGGCAAGAACAGAAGGTTCAAGAACTGCCTTAAAGAGGGCACTGCAGTCAGGGGAGGGCTAGGGTTGTGTATTCCCATTACTTTACATTGTTACTCGCAACTTAATAACTAGAAAACTACTGCACATAGAAACACCAAATTTCAGACAGTAAATCTAGATGCATAACCAAATACCTCACAAAAATCATATAACCACAGCTACATAACTGACCAGTTTATTTAAGGTTGCTTTAAAATACAAGGTACTGGGAGTACACAGCTCTACCCGTCCAACAGTTTGTGTATTCAGTTGTGTATTGAGGCGAATACACACCTGACCTTTCCTATTGTATTCTCAGGTGAAATACTAATCACACACACTCACACACACATATGTATATACATGTATGTGACATAAGAGTATCAATCTGCTTGGCATGGTTTGTAGATAAATCATGCAAACGTTGTGAACCAGGCATCAAAATACAATTGTGTATTCTCAGGGGAAAAAGGTGAAATACTCAGTATACATAAGTAAGAGAAGAGTCAGCCTGATTTGTAGTAAAAAGATACAAACATTATCAGTCAAGTATTTAAGTGCAATTGTATTTTCAGGTAAAATAGGTAAAATATTAAGTGTGCGAGTCAGGTATGAAAGTTTTACTATATTTTGAGGTCAAATACCAATGCATGGGGGGGGGGTGTGTGATATAAGAGTCTATTTGATAGTTGTAACTTTTTACCATCAACATCATCATTCAAATGACCAGATATTGGGAATTACAATACATATACAGTACAATACTTTTATTTAATTAGTTTTCGCTTCAAAAACGCTAGCCACATGGTAATATCAGTGATTGAAATACAAATGGCGTATGGGGTGACAATTACTAACTTGGCATGATAAAAATACAGAGACTTAGCATATGAAGTGTGAAATGAAAAATGTTATACCCAAGCACAATAAAATAATAGAAATAACAGAAACATTCGTCCGTGTTGATAATTTGGACACTAAAAATGTTAAAGCTGGAACAGTTCATGCAAAGGTATGGAAAGGCAAGTACTGATTGTTATTGCACAAAGCACAACTGCTGTTTTTAATTGGTTTATCAGGCTTCTACTTAAAACTGCTTAAGGACCCACAATGCATTTGGCCCTTTTTTTGTTTGTGGTTTTATTGATTGATTTTATTTTTTCCTTATGCCCTTAGTATAAAACAGACAAATCATATAAAAGTATGTCACACAGAGTTATGTCAACTCAATATCACATTAAAATGATATTTTAGCACACATGTAGTAAAGCATAACAATCAAAAAAAAAAAAAAAAAAAAAAAAAGACACAACGACACTGTAAATCATAAAAATAGCATGACCCTAGCACTTAACTTTGCATTTCATGGGCCTCTAGCTGCTGTTTTACAGTTTAACTTCTGTCCACTCATCCATCAATCCCCAACAAAGTGTTCCAAATTTTAGCACCGTAGTCCATAAATTGTCCAGACCATATTGCTTAGTCCTGTAGTGTTTAACTGTTTGGTACACAGTTGGTGCTCATTTGTTAAATTCTAGACCAATATTTTGCTTTTTTATGTTAAAAAGGTTCCACATAGAAGCCACATGAATGGTTGCCTGAGGAACCGATTTAGTGGGCAGTGCTGTTCTTGATAGCAATAATCCCAGGGGACCCTATCAAAGGGGGCTCAGTGCAACGTGCGACTAATGTTTACATGGCTATTTTTAAACTTTCCCGCAAAATCTGTTTTGACGCATGCGTATTAGGGGGGTTTCCCCTAATACCAGCGGTCCTTAAAATAAACCTGCTAGTGGAGGTTTGTATCAAGTCTCTTCCAAATAATACAGGTCACTTCGGCAGAAGCCGAAGTGACCTGAATTCGACACGGGAAAACAAGTCGATTCGGCAGCGTCACTTCGGCATGGTTGATTATTGAATAAATTATAACGATTATTGATGCTCGAATACCGACTTATTTCTTCATTTATCTCTTGAATTAATTAATGTATCCTTAGCCGAAACCAACTCGGTCTGTGCAGGCTCTGCAGGTCGATATTGTTTATTGGGTCATCGTGTCAAAGTTCACTCGTGACATCGTGTCAAAGTGCACATGTGACTCTGGTTAATAAAGAACTTTGAACTTTGTGACATCATATCGCGGGAGATTTGATTTTTTCTCGTTCATCCATTCATTCATTGACACTGGACACTTCCAATTGTATTCCTGTACGAGCTGCAAAAGACAAGTCAGGGACCATCGCCACGCCATAGAGTGTGATGGCTATTGGGAATGAACCCACAGGGTATGTGGCACAGGGTATAGTGCCTACCGATACCGCAAGGCAAAAGAAAGTAAGTATATGGTGATAAGCGCAACTTGTTTT
>CAXHWN010002239.1:40000-172500 GCA_964020975.1 Hermodice carunculata
TAGAGGTAGAATGCTCATTGTTGCGAATTACATGTTTAAGTGTCAAAAGTATACTAATTGCATTATTTCTATTGCAGTCACTTCATGTTCTTTACCAAGGGGCAAGCAACCCTGCTGACTAGCGCCAAGACCTGGTATATAGACAGCACATGCAAAATAATATCACGTCCATTCAGCCAATTGTTTTCCATCAATGTGTTTGTGAAGAGTAACACTGGTTCGCTGACACAAGTTCCTGTTGTGTTTGTAATAATGTCAGGCAAAAGTTTTGACTACCGAATCATGCTTGTGATCCTGGAGAAACTACCTGTGGAGAAGGAAGACCTGGGACTCCATACAGTAATGATGGATTTTGAGGCGGCAATGTGGTCCGCCTTTAAGGAGGTGTGAGTATATTGACATCATTATTACAACTGACGTCATTATGTATGACTATAAAATCATTCTAATTAGTGAAAAATTCAGTGATGCAGATAGAAAGTTTGTCAAGTCGATCACATCACAAGATTTTATATTTAAATCTCCCCTTTGATTTCAGGTATTACCTGCAAATGTTCGCTTTCAGGGATGTGACTTCCTCTCGGACCAGGCCATCCGGCGCAAAATCCAAGAGCTGGGCATGGTAACAGCGTACAACAGAAGGCAGGCAACCTACAAATTCTGTAGGAAAATCATGGCGCTGGCCTATGTTCCAGCAGAACATATTCCTGTCTTGTTTAACAAGTTCAAGGTACTTTTTTTGTGAACTCTATGCACTTTTGAATTGTCCATAAGGTATCCAACATTAACAAGGTGGAGGCGCAAATCCAGGATCTCGGTCACCTACAAATTATGTAAGACTTGTATATTGTCCATAAGGTATGTAATATCAATTTTTCATTTCCAGGCAGGCACCATGGATATTGTTGACTAAACCAAATGTCATGACAATAACATTAAGTCATTCAATGCAATTTCTATGGATTTCCAGGTCATGAATATAACATTATGTAATTCATTGCACTTTTTATTGTCCATTAACATTTTTCAGGTAGGGGGCAAGTGTATTGTTGACAAAATTACTAAACAAGATGTCTTGAAAATAACGTTAGCATTTTTTATTGTCCACTAACATTTTTCAGGCAACACGTTTATTGTTTGATGCTGACAAAATATAACTTTTTTTTCAGGAAACAGTGACCAACTCCAATGCAGCACTGAAGGAACCGGTTACATATGTAGAAAATACATGGATAACATCAGACATGTGGCACCCCAGCTCCTGGTGCATATTTAGCAGGTCAATACACACCAACAATGACATAGAGGGGTGGCACCGTAGGTTGAATTACAGGATGCATAACAACAGCCTATCATTTCATGTATTGGTAGCCTTTTTGCAAATGAAGGCAAAAGATGCCATATTGCAGTTAAAACTTGTGGCTGAGGATCAGCTCCTCAGACACCAGCGAGCCACGTCTAGAAACAAACAAGACACAATATTTTCTGCCTGGGACCAGTACAGCAGTGGTCACATAGAACCTCGAGAGCTACTCAGCATAATTGTACAAATAAATGGTCCAATACCAGCTGGAGTATAAAAAAAATGACATGACATTAAGCCATGCTTGTGATTTTCCTTGTGTGCTTGCAGGCAAACAGTCTGGCTCAAAGGACTCAGTGCGTGCAGTGTGTGTTTTATGTTTCATGTGCTGTCATTTTTAGTATCAGTTCGTTTCTAGTTAAAATCATTTTTTTAATCAATAACTCAGTTGTGTTTTATATGTACCATTTTTTGGCAATTTTAATTCATGATGGTAGTTTCAATATATATATATATTTTAAGCTACATCACACTTTTTGCTTTATTGTCATTTGTATTCCAGGTATTAGTTCTGTCTGGTATAAATGTTATGTAGGTTTTTTTATTGTGCTGCATCATTATTTTTTTATTTATCATGATGTCTACTGTGATTGTCACACTATTTGTTCTTTAGGTGTACCACATATATTTTTTTAATCTCAAAGTTAAATTTGTATTGTAATTGTATAAATGCAACAAAGATTTCTTAAACAGTGTTATGAAAAGGTTCTACATTTCAGTTTTAATTTTCTTAAAATTTTAAAGTTCTAAGGCATGTTCAATTAAGTAAGTTTGAAGGTGTTTTTAAAAAGGTGCTAGATTTTAGTTTTAATTTTCTTAGGATATTAAAATTCTAAGATATGCTGAAATTAGTGAGTTTAAAGGTGTTTTAAAAAGGTGCTACATTTCATTTATAATTTTCTTCCAATATTTAAATTTTTAAGGTGTGCTCAATTTTCTTTAATGACAGCTTAATAAAACCAATATAAATACAAAATGAGTTTGTTATTATGTACATTGACCTTTCTATAATCATACATGTAGGATAATTTCTATAATTGCATGGCTATTTGGCTATGCACTTCTAGTGAAGGGTGGGCGGAACTTACTCCTCTCCATGTGCCGAAGTTCACCTGTGACGCAATTAAAATAACAAATAGGAGTTCAATTCCCAGGCAAATGCTTTAGATAGCCTTTATTCTGTTAGATAGCCTATGTGCTGAAACGACCATCTTTTTCTGTGCCGATGTGACCGAATTTCCTGCCGAACTGACCGAAATTTACATGCCGCAATGATTTGCTGTCGAAGTGACCTGTTACCAAACAAAAGTGTACTCATGAAGTTTGGAGCTCCGTGTCAAGATATTATATTTGTAAACATTTCACACATAGTTTTTACAATGTTTACACCATATTTAAAAATCTCCCGAAAACATGAACCACGCCCCCTGAAACTTGGACCCATATTCTGGCCCTCAAACACTCTTTGCTATCTATATATGACCAAATCCATAATGCCATGCCCCGAATATAACTGACTAAGCATGTTTTTAATATTTTAGGGTTTCAAATCTACCCAATATCGATCATTTTTTACATGCACACGTCATGCCTGACCACCACCCACATTCTTCACATACCGAAGTGATTTGACGTTGAGGGGAGTAAATGAAAAATTCCCACAACCAAGTGATCATTACCAAATAGTGAAATGGCTAATCTATTAAACTATATTCGTGAAACTGGCTTTAAATACTAATTTATATCATTTTTTTTTCTTCGCCACAGATATTTCAACCAGTTTTGGCGGCCATCTTTGTTTACGTGTTGCTTGGCAATGCCAAAAAAAAAAAAAAAAAAATGGGGATATCCAAGTTTCTGAACGGGAATTTGAGGTTTAGGGCCCAATTGTTGAGGTTGCGGGTCTGAAGAGCTTGAAAAGAACCATTTGTAAGTCCTCAATTAATTCAATTTAGTTGAAAACTTGATGCGAAGTTGACATATGGGGTCAAGGGCCGCTCTCAGTAGTCTGAAAATATCCACTTATTGCTCATTAGGGGTTTCACCCGAAAAAACGCGCCTCTGTGTCGTGAAGAAAATTTTGCTGCAAGTCGTTTGTTAATTTTTGGGGTACATTTTTTTATAAGAGGCTTTTTCTTATCTGTGTGTACACAAGTGTTCTAATATAAGTGCGTAATTATCCAACCTTGATGCAAGTACAACCCTGCCACCAGAGACAATGGAACTTTCCCAAGACCAAGCGGTCACCCGTGGGCGTGGCATATGCAGTCAGAATTACACGCGTGCGCACAATGGCACATCGCTGCACGTGTTGGTCGACGTTCCGCTTGTGTTTTCATCGGCCGTAACGAAAGAAAGTGCGTAATACTATTGACTTTTGGTTAAATTTTTGGTTACATCTTTTTATGAGAGGCTATTTCGTAAGGCAGACTTTTTTATCGAAAACTTCGGCACATGTTACCGCAATACAGAACGGGAAGACGGGCTTGCGCTTCCCTGCTGAAGGCTGAATGAATTAACCCAATTCTTGAGTTTGCACATCCGGGTATACAAATGGAGGTGTACGGTCATCTGCTTGTGATTGTTGTGTCGAACTCTTTGGATTGCATAGACAAGAAAGAAGGACCAAAGTTTAATATACAAGGCATATCAGAACACTGTCTGCTCAGAATGACTGAATCTGTTGTATTCTAGCAACGGATAGAGTGCTCAACCGATCGCAATTTCACCACAACCCAAATGAGGGCCCAGCATACGCGATTCAAAGCGAGAGCCGATCAATATTTCTGCGTGCCGTGGAGTTCCCGTTGGGATGTAGGATATCAAATCAATTTAATGGAATTGAAATACAAAGTTCATGTACATAAGAATACTTGAGGCCCCCCACCCGCCATGTCAAAAGAATGTGAAATTAACCGCTGAATTATAGCACTGCATGCTTTAGATATTTCAATGAATTTGTAAAGAAAATTAACATATTTCTCCATTTACTACTCTGGCAGATTGTCATATTGACATGCACAAGTTCCAACATGTATCATTTTTACCTCAGCTGACTTGTCAGTCACCTGAGGATATGTGATGGTTAGGCATCCGTCGTCCGTCTGTCGTCCATGGTCCGTAATTCACATTTTCGACTTCTTCTCTAAAACCACAAGCCAGATTGACTTCAAGCTTGTTGGAGATGTGCCTTGGGTGCGTTTCTACCAAGTTTGTTCAAATGGTCACGGTATAGTGCTTTTTGGATTTTTTATGAATTTTTTTGTTCATTTTGGGGGGAAATCTTGAAAAATCTTCTTCTCCGAAACCACTAGGCCAATTGCTTCGAAATTGCACAGGGACACTTCTGGGGACCCCTAGACTTTAAATTGTTCAACAGTAGGCGCTGCAATTTTTTTCTATTTCTTTTTTTTTCTTTTATGAATTTTTGTGTGTTTTTGCCATGTTCGACTTCTTCTCCAAAAGCATCACGCAGATTATGCTGAAACTTGGCGTAAATGTTTCTGGTAGAAGGGTCACACAAGTTTGCGCCCAAGGTGGCGTTGCTGTGGATCCCTGATTTTTAACGATTTTTTTTCAATTCGGGTACTTATTGGCCAATGCATACATTCCTATTGATTACCATGTAAGTGAATGTGGACTGCTGTGGTAATTCATGTTTTCGACTTCTTCTCCAAAACCATCTGTCAGATTCACTTAAAACTTGGTGGGGATGTACCTTGGGTGGGTCTCTACTAAGTCTGTTCAAATGGTCACGGTCCAGTGATTTTTTGATTTTTTATGTATTTGTTTGTTCATTTTGGGGGCAAACCTAAAAAATCTTCTCTGAAACCGCTCACCCAATTGCTTTGATATCGTACATAGACACTCCCGGAGACACGTAGTTCCCAATTTGTTCACCAGGTGGCGCTGCAATTTTTTTAAATGATATTTTTTCTTGCTATTTTTCACTTGTTCTCAGAACCGTCCCTCAGATTAAGCTGAAATGTGATAGATATGTTGTTGTGGAAGGGTCAAACAGTTGTTTACTAGGTGGCACTGCTTTGGATTCCTGATTTTTAAGGATTTTCAATTTGGGCGCTTATCGTTCAATGCAGCTTTCCTATTGATTACTATGTAAGTCAATGGGCATTCTAATGCTAATTCACAGGACAACTGACACGAAATTTACTGTTTACTTGATAACTTGAGATCTGTTTTGAGTTAGCTGCACATGCTAATTATTCTGTATTAAGGTCATGCTGAGGCAGTACATGAATGACCTTGACCTCGTTTGTGGGGTCACAGTGCAACATACGTGAATTTTATTATTCATTTTAACTTGCGAACTACTTGAACCTTGATGTTGCACATGTTAGTGTTCTTCTATAAAGGTCAGACTTACTCAGAACATGGGTGACCTTGACCCTTTGTCAAGTTCACAGAGCTGCTAGTGTGATGAATGTCTAGGTCAGCTGAGCATGGGCTGTTCACACAGCCCGCTTGTTTCGGGGTTTTTTTGTTTGTTTTTTGGTGGGCAAATCTTAAAATAATCTTCTCTAAAATGCCTCATCCAGTTCCTTTGATATCACACAGGAACAGTCCTAGGGACTCTTAGCTTTTAATTGTTCACCAGGTGGTGCTGCATTTTTAAAAATATTTTTTTAATGATTTTTTTTTAGTGTTTTCACGATTTTTGCCTACTCCAGAACCGTCACTCAGATTAAGCTGAAACTTTGTGGGTATATTCCATGTGAAATTGTCAAACAAAGTTGTTCACTAGGTGACATTGCTATGGAATCCTGATTTTGAACGATGTTTTCAATTCGGGTACTTATTGGTAAAAGCACCTTTCTTATTGTCAGATTAATATGCAAGTCAATGGGTACTCTAATGCTTTTTCACGTTTTGGACTTCTCTGAAGAAACTGTCAGATTCACCTTAAACTTGGTGGCAGTGTACGTAGGTCATCACGCTCCAGTGAATGTTTTATGATATTTAGCTCAGCTGACCTGCTAGTCATCTGTCGGCAGAGCATTGGGCCCATGGGTCTGTTGTTCAGAAAAATATCTTGATATATTGGTCCTAAAAAGTGATCTCAATTTGGCATGGTCTCTCAAGCCAGTTGTCACTGTATTCCCTTCTTTGGCAACAAGTTATGAGAGGTACAACACCAAAAACTTTAGAAAATGGAGAATATTCTGGAAGCACATCATATGCACACACAATCATGTGTCTACCAAAAATACCAATCGACCAACTGGTCAGTTTCAGGACTCAGGACTCAGGACTCAGGACTCAGGATACTTTTATTGACCTTCATACAAATAACAAGTATACAAATCATTTAACAAACATATGTAACACAAATGTATGATGGTCAGGGAGACCCTCATTAAGACAATGTCATGTCGCTATCATGAGGGCCACCCCATAATGTAACTATAATAATAATAGAATGAATGGCAAAGTACATTTACATCGGTATTAGATAAATTCCTTTTTTCATGTCATAATTACAATTTAGTGTAGATAAATAAATGTATGAACATCTGATGTGTACAGCTTACAAAGTTGGTTCATAAATATTCAATTTGCACAAATATAACAGTTTGGGATATCACAAGATTCTTGGTAATTATTAATATATAAAGTTTTAGTATATCTGACTAATCCTTGGAGGCTGTGAGTGTAAAATTTATCGTGAATATTAGATGGCAGTTCATTTATTGTTTTCGGTAAATCAAACCTAAGACATTGTTTTGCAAAGCTGTGAACATAGCGATGCATAAATAGATTTCCAGATTGTCTGGTATTGCAGGGATGAATATCAATATTTAATAACAGAGGTAGATTTTGTAAGTTAGTAGGAATTACTTTATTTAAATTTTTGAAGCAGAATTTGATTTTAGCAATCATAAAAATATCTTCAACCTTCAATAGACCCATACTTTTAAATAATGGGTCCGTGTGCGCATTATATTTACTACAAGTTATAATTCTTACAGCTTTTTTTGGTATCGTTTTCAACTTAGAGCATTTAAAACCCCACGTTAAAATTCCATAATTTATATGAGAAAGTATAATGGAATTGTATATTTTCAATTTAGGGTCAATTGGTAATATTCTTTTTAGTTTGTTCAGAATCCCTAAAGATCTTGATATCTTACTGCTCATTTTTTCAATATGAGAGTTCCAATTTAGATGTGAATCTATTACAATTCCTAGAAAGTTAAAACTATTTACATGATCTATTTGAATGTTTTTCATTTTTATCTTGGGAATTCGAAATTTCTTTTGAGGTTGGTGGAAAACCATAAATGTAGTCTTTCCAACATTAAGTGATAGTTTGTTTGCATCTAACCAGGTAGATATTTTGTTGAGTTCCAAATTAATGTTATCGTCAATTTCTAGACTGCTAGTATTATTACTGAAAATATTTAGGCTTGCAGATAGCGTAGAGTCATCAGCATACATAATCAGTTCAAATATTTTGCTATAAATATCGTTTATATATATGAGAAATAACAGAGGACCCAGTATCGAGCCCTGCGGTACTCCAGTTTTAATGTGTAATAATTCTGAGTCAACTTCATCATATTGAACATACTGTTGTCGATTTGTTAGGTAATTTTCAAGGAGGGTGGGTGATGTGCCGCTTAGGCCATAATGTTTTAATTTATATAGTAAAATTGTGTGGTTAAGTGTGTCAAATGGCTTTGACAGATCTAGAAAAATACATATTGGGAGGTTTCCTGTGTCCATTTCCTGTATTACCTTATCTACAAGTTCGATAGTAGCAAGCTCGGTTGAATGATTTTTACGGAATCCATACTGACTATTATAGAATAATTTATAGGTGTCGAAGTAGTCATACAATTGGTTGAAAATAACTTTTTCAAAGATTTTAGAGAAAGCTGGTAGTATTGATATGGGTCGATAGTTAGTAAAGAGATTTTCATCATCCTTTTTATAAATGGGAGTAAACTTTGCTATTTTCAGTTTGGTTGGAAAAATTCCCGTTCTTAGGGTTTGGTTTATAATTATAGCAAGAGGTTTTGTTACAGAGTCTTTTATAATTTTCAGTAGTTTCGTGGAAATACCATCCACGCCATAACTTGACTTTGTCCTTAAATTATCAATGATAGTGCTGATGCTTTCGGCATCAGTATTTTTAAAATGGAACTTATGAGAGTAAGTTTTGTTCAAATAAGTTTTGTAACTATCTGCATGTGGTAAGTTTATTTGATTTGTTAAATTTGGGCCTATATTTTTGAAAAAGTTATTAAATTTATTGGCAATAACTATCTTATCTTTGATTTGCTGTCCATTATCGGAGAAATACTCAGGAAATTTCTTTTTTTTCTTTGTTTTTGAAAGCACTTCGTTTATCGTGACCCATGTCTTTTTAATATCATTTTCATATCGTCTAAAACATGATTCATAGTAGTCTTTTTAGCCCTGGTAATTGCCTTTTTCAGAATGTTATTGTAAGTCGATAAGTTTCTCTTTAAGGTAAGATGTAAGGGTGAAGTATCAGGAGTACATTTCAATCTTTTATACAGTTTATCTCTGAAATTAATAGACCGTAGAATGCCCATTGTTATCCACTTTTCTTTCCTATGTTTATGTTTGCGGAACTTTACATATGTACAAGGAATGTGTTTTTCTTTTGCTTCTTTTATAATGTTGTGAAAAATGTTAAAAGTTTCATCGGGGTTTGCATATGGGTCTTTATTTATTGTGTTATCGATATTGGCATTTTTAAGCTCCTCATGGAATTTTGTAATATGAGACAATGATTGTTTATTTATCTTAATTAGTTTTGGTGATTTATTTTTGGAGACATGGACATCTAAACAGATAAAATATGGTTGATGATCTGAGAATTTTTTTACCATAATTCCTGATGTTGACTTAAGGGAAATGTCGCTAATTTTACAAAATATGTTGTCTATTAAAGTTCCTCTAGTATTAGAAAATCTAGTTGGAAAAGTTATTTTGGGAAAAAAACTTTGTGACATTATGGTATCAAAAATTTCTTGAAATATGTCTCGTTCATGTATCTTAAGTAAATCAATATTAAAATCGACACAGATAGCGACTTCACAGTTTTTTTCTTGCAATCGTGATAAAACCTGTGAGAATTCATCACTAAATGTACGGTAATTATCCAGGACATCTCTCGGTGGTCTATACACATTACCAAGAACAATATGTTTTCTGAGTTCCCCATCAGTTACCTCAATAAATTGACCTTCCCAAACTTCAGATGTTTCTACAAGGATTGATTGTATAAAAATATATTTGTCATTTAAGTATATGATCAAACCTCCTTTTGCTGAACATGTCTGACCCTGTGGAATACAAGTATAACCTTCAAGTTGCAACAGAGTGAGATCAGTATCATTTGTTATATAGCACTCTTGCAAACAAATTGCACTGAATTCGAAATTTTTTTGACGCAACTCATGTATAAATGATTCTATTTCTGCAAATTTAGCATGAGCTGAATTAATATTAGTACTTTAAAATTGTAAAGCTGTTTCGATTAGTGTTCAAAATAGATTCAAGGTCGTCAAAATAATAAGGAGAGTGAGTAATTATTTCTATCTGTTCATCATCATCATTATCATCATGTTTCTCTAACAAGTTTTTTAAAGAATTATTTTGTACACCACCAGAGTTAAAAAGTATGTCTTCAGTTGTGTTCATTTATCATTTTTGTAAAGATAATTTCACAGGGTATACAATGCAAATTAAACATTTTATAGTTGTAGACATGACATATATAATAATATGAGTAGCTGATACACAGTTTTCAGGTTGCATTTGTACTCTATGATTGTGGCCTTCATTTGTCATTTTAGCTTTTCAGCAAAACAAAATAGAAGAAAACAGAAAAAAGTAGACAAATACAGCACCATCATCGTCATGGTTCCACTTAAGAAATAATACCAAAAATACTCCGTATTTGCAAGTTCAATAGTGGCATTCCCACCTATGTCAGCTTGTGAAGTTATACATCATCAAATCAAACAAAAGGCACAGAAATAATGTTTAAGCTGTCACACACGTGTATCATATAGATGTCTGTTGTGATGTTCTATCACGAAGACGAGGGAAGAGGGGAATGGAGCAAAATGAAGAGCCGCAACCGCAGCCCCATTTTCCCATCCCTCTGTATAAAATACATTCTGTTATTAAACTGTCACACACATGTATCAGGTAGGTGTCTGCTGTGGTGTACGTTTAATCACGATGACGAGAGAAGTGACAGAGGGCGGGGGAAGGAAAATGAAGAGCGGCAACCGCAGCCCCATCCTCCCATCCCTCTTTAAAAATTAATTTATATTTCAAACTGTCGCGCACACGCATCGGGTAGGTAAATAGCAAGTGAGAAGTAGAGATGGGGGGGGGGGGGGGTTTCAAATTGAAACGTCAAACTTTGAGGATGGATAACAGAAAAACGAAACCAAACATAAAAAATCGTAGGATCGTTTTTTGTTGCCAATATGTCAGGATTAAGATGCAAGTGTAATTATGATTTTATCACAAATAATAAGTGACTTATACCGACATTTATGGGGTGGATGCTTTGCGGTCAACTTTCAATTGTTTATTCAACAATTAACATCACAGACACCCAAATACGGGCCATATAAATTCTTTGGAGTACGACGATTAGACATGTATATGATGTGTTATCCTAACGCAAATACACTAGGATTGGCTAAAGTGGGAATTATATTTGGTGTCTTATCTGTCCTTAACCCGGCCGCGCGTCAATCATTGAACTTCCGGTTAGCAGGATAGCGTTGTAAACAGTGTGACGGCCGCACACACACTCAGGTGATTCACAAATTTTCGAAACTATAAATGCAATATGCACGGGTACATTAATATTATTGTGTTACTCATCCAGAAAAGCTGGAGAGCGTTATAGAAAGTGATAGAAAATTAAATTTGAATACCGAAAGATGTGCGTTAGCGGGCTGTCATGTGGTAACCATCGTATTTTCAGCCAATCTAAATGCGAACCAGCCATTTCTCAAAACAAAAAAAAAAAACAAAAAACAAAAAATACCAAGCAAGACTCGATAGGGGTTTTGGAATTTTGACCTGGCAAGCAAGGACGTTTTTGTGATAACTGAATCGTATAAAAGTAATGTGTTTCAAACCATTGAATGTCAACTTTTACAAATCTTTAACTTGATGTTGTAAGGATTTTGATCTTCCTATGCATGACTCGTTGATGCTGACATTCAAAGCGCATATGTTAGTAAAGCCTATCAGGAGCTCTCGTCTCGTATTGGAGCACCCAGATGGCTGGTAGATTTCCACAAACACTTGAACAGGAGATGGCAACTGAATATCACTGGCAACACAGCGCGTCCTCGGCCCTGGCTATGAAAGACCCTGCCATTGGCATTACAACATCCCTTATGAATCGCCAAAGGCACTTGTACATAGCAAACGATCTCTTCATTTCAGAAAACGTTCCACTGCACAAGGCATCAAACCTTGGCAAGTTATAATTTGTAATACGGTATTGAAAAAAAGTACATTGAATTTCAAACATGCATATATATATATATTCATAGAAATAACAGAAAATTACACACACACATATAAATGTTGTATATATATAACAATATCTTTATTGCTGAAGGCAGCCATCTGGTGGGCATGGCAAAGATCACATACTTGAAACCTGTGCTACATCAATATGTTTGCACCAGGTATGGGCAAGACAATATTATAATTTGAGCATAATAAGATATATAACTTAAATGTTTACAAAGACGGACAATCAAACACATAAAATAAGAAAAACAAATAAAAACAAAAAAAAAAAAAAACCAACAAAACAAAACAGAAACCTCCCCTAGCTTCACAGTAGCCACGGGCAGCAAAGCATGTATTTATGTAATTTAGCACATATTTGAGAACATGGTGATCCACTGTGGCTTGTCATTAGAAAGATAAATTTTTCATCTCCTGTTAGTGTGCCAAAATTGTATGCCTGCAGTTGGCTATTCAGTTCCTTCTTAAATATGTCATACTTTTTACAGTTTAATAAAAAAGGTAATTCATCTTCGACTTGTTAAAGTGACAGCAAAGCCTATATATATATATATATATATATATATATATATATATATATATATATAAATATATATGTGTATATATATATAATATATAGAATATGTATATATATATATATATATATATATATATATATATATATATATATATATATATATCAAGAGAAATGACAATGCAAGTAGCCAACGAAGCTTGTGTGGGGAGCAAGATCAAAGTCACCTTACAAATACTCCTCAGGTTATCACGTGACCAGTAAAATCCATGTTAGTGGTCCTGTGACCTTGAGAATGAAGTCAAGGTCACCAAAGTACAGTATCAATCTTTCCTAAATAGAGGACCACCAACAAGTTCAACAACAAGGTCCTACCTTCCACAGTTCTCAAGTTACCAAATGAAAAGTAAAATTCCTGTAAGTGTCTGGGTCCCAGTGACCTTGGGAATGAGGTTAAGGTCACCCATGTAGTGTCTAAGTCTGGCCTTTGCTCAGGACAACAATCATGTTCAACATCAAGGTCCAAGTTCAATTAGCTCTCAACTTGACAGGTGAACAGTAAAATTTGAGCAATTGACCCTAAAACCTTGCAAATGAGGTCAAGGTCACTCGTCTACTGTCGAAGTCTGGCCCTTATAAAGGACAACTAGCATGTGCAATATGAATGTTCAACCCTTAATAGTTCTCAAGTTACCCTTTTAATAGTGAATTTCATGCACCCTCGCCTTGTGACCTTGGAAATGAGGTCAAGGTCACTCATCTACTGTACATGTATCACCCTCATACCTAGAAGTGTCCCTATGCAACTTGAAAGTAATTGGCTGAGTATATACAAGGATAAAAACTTTTGAAGATTTGGCCAAAAAATGAACCAAAAAATCATAAAAGAATCCAAAAATCATTGGACTGTGACCATTTGAACAAACTTGGTAGATACCCACCCAAGGAACACCCCCACCAAGTTTGAAGTGAATCTAGCTGGTGGTTTCGCAGAAGAAGTCAAAAATTGTCAATTGGCATTGCAAACCCTAATGACTTGGCAATCCCCATTGACTTGCATGGTAAACAACAGGCATGTGAAATCAACAAGAAAAATTCCTAAAAAAAACCCAAATCACTGGACCGTGAACCTTTGAAGAAACTTCGTGGAAACCCTTCCAACACACATCCCCACCAAGTTTGAACTGAATCTGGTTTACGGTTTTCAGATGAGGTTGAAAATGTAAACTACCATTGCAATTCCCATTGACTTACATAGTAAACAATAGGAATGTATGGATTGACCGACAAGTACCCGAATTGAAAAATTCGTTAAAAATCAGGGATCCAAAGCAATGCCACCTGGTGAACAACCTTGTGTGACCCTTCAACAAGGTCCCCAGAAGTGTCCCTATTCAATTTCAAAGTAATTGGCAACGCCGTTTCGGAGAAGATTTTGTAAAATTTCCCCTGAAAATGAACAAAATAATTCATTAAACACCCAAAAATCACTGGACTATGACCATTTGAATAAACGTGGTAGAGACCCACTCAAGACGCATCCCCAGCAAGTTTGAAGTAAATCTGGTTAACGGTTCTGTAGATGAGGTCGAAAATGTGAATTACTATTGCACTTCCCCGTGACTTGCATTGTAAACAATAGGAATGTATGCACTGACCAACAAGTACCCGAATTGAAAATTTCGTTAAAAATCAGGGATCCACAGCAACGCCACCTGATGAACATTCTTGTGTGACCCTTCCACAAAGAACATACCCAGTAAATTTCAGCACAAGCTGAGCGATTGTGTTGGAGAAGCCGAAAACAGCAAAATCGCACAAATTTAAAAAAAAAATAAAATAAAATAAATAGATAAATTGAAAAAATTGCCGCGCCACCTGTTGAATAAATTAAGATATTGGGGTCCCCAGACGTGTCCTGATACAATGTCAAAGTAATTGGCCAAGCAGATAATTTTTTTTAAGATGTCCTCAAAACTGAACAAAAAAACAAAAACAAAAACAAAAAAAAACAAAAAACAAAAACAAAAAAAAAAAAAAAACAAACAAAAAAAAATCCTAAAATCACTGGACCATGACCATTTGAACAAACCTGGTAGAAATCAACCCAAGGTACATTGCCACCGCGTTTGAAGTCAATCTGGATGATGGTTTTGGAGAAGAAGTCAAAAATGTGTATTAGCATTAGAATATCTATTGACTTATATAGTAATCAATAGCAAAGCTGCATTGACCGACAAGTACCTGAATTGGAAAAAAAATCGTTAAAAATCATGCATACACAGCAGTGTCACGTAGTGAAGAACTTTGTTTTACCCTTCTACAAGAAACATATCCATCAAGTTTCAGCTTAATCTGACTGACGGTTCTGGAGAAAAAGTCGAAAATAGCAAAAACACACAAAAATTAAAAAAAAAATAAAAAAATTAGAATAAAATAAAAAATAGAAAAAATAGCAGCGCCCTTTGGTGAAAATTTAAGAACTAAGAGTCCAAGGAAGTGTCCCTGTGGGACATCAAAGCAATCTGGTGAGCGGTTTCAGAGGAAAAGATGTTTTAAAACATTGCTGAAAAAATGAAAAAAACTTCAAAAAAAAAAAAAAATCAAAAATCCCTGGACCATGACCATTTGAACAACTTGGTATAGACCCACCCAAGCCATATCCCTACCAAGTTTGAAGTGGCTGGCGGTTTGCTGACGGGAATTGTTGACATCGGACGGACGAAGAGGACGACAACGGACGGAGGACCATAAGATAAGCTTAGCTGACTGACAAGTCAGCTGAGCTAAAATTTGATTAAATGTTTTGCGGCATTCCTTTCCAACACAAAATTATTGATTTACTGAACATTCAGTCTCTTTTCAAATTGAAATTTGTTCGTAGCACGATTCCCAAGGAAATCAAAATAAAAGATCCGTCCCTTATTTCCTATAAATATGGCAACAACATTGGGCAAAGTATCATGAATTACAAGAAATTTCTGGCTTCAATTGCTCTTGAGGATATCGCAGCGAATCAAAATTGTGACTGTATGTCTCAAAGTAAATATTCTAATTTTGTGGATGCATACCACAAACATGTGTTTACAGGTAATTTGGATATAATACAAAATTCAGTCTCAAAGAATTGATGAAAATAGGTACAAAGTTTCGGATATATCCTAAGTTGAATATTGACAGTATTTTTCAGGATTCATGTGATGCATTTGAATCCTACTGTATGGGCAAAGAAAGAAAAAATGTAATGAAGGATTGTTATCAAACTTGAAAAGAGTCTTTAGAAAAAAAATTATCGTTACAAATCACACATTAAGAATTTCAATACGGTTAATCTAAAACAGCCTGAAGTTTCAAAAGCAGCCAAGAACTACAAGAAAGATTTGGAATCACTAGCATTGATAAGGCAGGTAAAAATTTTGTGATCTTCTGCAAAAAGTATTATCTTAATGTCTTGAAAAATGAACTTGGTATAACCAATATGTCAGACATAAGAGGAAATGACGTATATTAATTACACAAACAATCCATTGATAATTTGATAATGCTAATGACTTTGATTCTTTTCTGACATGCCTATGCACATGTACTCAATATTAAAGAATTACTCAAAATTGACCGTGTTTTCTCAAATGTCACAAACCTGACACATTACGCTGGAATGTTGACTCAGTGTTGGCAGTGAAATAGAGCCTGATTGTTTGGAGACTTGCAAAGTGAGGAGCACGTGTCATCATGGGGTGTGTTTTACATTTCTGATGCGGGATGTCCATTGTTGCAGTACTTCTAAGGATTTCCCTTGGTTTTTACAGGTGGTCTAGCTGCAACTGTTTATTTTACAAGCTCTGGGACTGAATATAAGGCCCCAGTTTGCTTCTACTTCAGTCATACACTGGTAGGTGGATTAACTAGGATTAGCTATCCAGCTAGAAAGGGCAGCTTCTGGCTCAGGGGTACTTCAAATTGTTCTTATCTGAACCTGGCCTATACAAATTTAATAATTATGTTTTGTTTGACAGGTTTTCTTGTTTCAATGAAGCTTTGCATTATTTTACAAGCAAAACTTCATGTATGTAGCTAATTCATCATTTGACCGTCGGTTGATAATGATGGGATACATTGTAACAGTCGTAGAACTAGTAGGCCTGTAATTTGTTGTAATGCAAGCTTTGATATCAGAATCATACTGAAGTTTAATTTGAGAAAAAAAGTTCCTGGTTTTAAGAAGTAATACCTAGTTTGGCTAGTTCCATGAATCCTTTGATTGCCCACTGGTGGGACCGCATTTGGCAACAGCACCAGTTTTTTTTTTTTTTTTTTTTTTTTTGCCAAGTCCATCCTTAGCATCGTCATATATGACGAATGAAAGTAACTTTCCACAAAGTGTTTGCCACAGAGGCGATATCGATTCTTGCCACTTGCCGCACTTCACTCTTCATGGGTACCCAGTGGTGGCTTCACAAAGTTGTTCAGGTTGGTTATCAGGTGGAACGCCTTTATTGCGGTTGCATCGGCACACCCGCTATTACGTTGCCATTTTCACTGTATCCGGTCATGCAACCCGGAAGATAAACAACGAAAGTATCTGGACAAAACCGGGCATCAGCGACAGTAATGTATGTGTGTTGTGCACCGTACGCTTGGAAACGCACTGAAACTTTATTCAACATGGGGAATAGCAGATAAGGAACACATACATGTATGGTTTTACCATATTCAAGTGAGAAATATGTACTTTATTCGCATGTATACGGAGTGGTATGAGTAACGTTGCTCGTGGGATACTGGCCTTGTGGTATTACGACACAAGCAGCATCGGTGCTCTCGCACTCGGAATATTTTCATACGCTTGTGGTTGTACCCACAAACTTTACCTCACCACTATAGTGGTCAATGTATTCACAAGGTCATCACTGATGGAGGGCAATGTGTTGAAAGTTTAAACAAGCAATACTTGTGGTCCAAGAACTGCGACAGCACATGTATATATGCAGTCATCCACTATAGTCTATCAGCTACACTGTACTCTGATGGGCAGGTCTGTAAACCTAAGACATCAAAGTGTTTGTTCTTTTTAAACATGCACCTTGCAGATAAAGTAGACTGCTTTTATCAGTTGAGGTTGAGGATTACTATGCAGGCACGTTTCACCTGCCCTTAACACCAAGACAATGGGAAAATGAAGAAACAACCATGATTTCAAACATTCACATTTTCATTGCCTGCATAGTTGTCTCACTTCTAATAAACCAACTGAGGCACGAAAAGAGATCAAGACTGAAAGACAAATGCATGGAAAAATGCAAATAATTTCTATTACTGCTTTTATTCACCACAAAACCTTTCCTTTATATGATGCTCTTGAAAGTTGTAGTGCTTACATGTTGTAATTTGCATCTGACTCTAGATATGAGCTGGTCCAATTTTGTGCTTTATTTAGCATTCGTATGTACAGCATGCAATATTATGTATGGCTGTTCAAAGATGCATGTACATACCCAAAACAAAGATGGAGAACTTCAAAGTAAAAGCAATTAAGCATTTATGCTATGCTAAACTAATACTGGCTTAATTACATGCAGTCAGCAGTTCACTAGTAAAATTATATATAGCAGTGTGACAGCACCTTACATTGGTCTGCCAGACTTTCCACACAATCACGTCTCTCTTTCTCTCTATCTGTCTGTCTACATACCTACTCTACTTTTGTGCTTCGCTGCAACAGGAAACACGACATTTGTTTTTGGCCTCAACAACGCTATTTGCCTGTCCAGGACTCCGCAGAATAGAAGTGCTAATATCTTATAACATAACAGTCTTGTATTGAAGTTCCTGAGTAAAGTTACCACCTATAACATGGCTTTTTGACTCACAGTCGCTTTTTTGGCTCAGCTGACCTGCCAGTCAGGTTGAGATATTAGAAGACTCGGTCATCCATGGCTTCTCTCTGTCCATTCACAATTCACCTTTTTTGACTTCTCCAAAACAGCCAGCCAGATTCACTTCAAACTTGGTGGTTATGTACCTTGGGTGGGTCTCTACCTAGTTTGCTCAAATGGTCACGCTCCAGTGATTTTTAGCTCAGCAGACTTGTCAGTCAGTTGAGCTTATCTTATGGTCCTCTGTCCGTCGTCCTCCCTCCGTCAACAATTTACATTTTCGACTTCTCCGAAACTGCCAGATCCACTTCAAACTTGGGGGGTGGGGGGTGCCTTGGGTGGGTGTCTACCAAGTTTGTTCAAATGGTCACGGTCCAGTGATTTTTGGATTTATTTATGAAATTTTGGGGGGGGTTTGGGGCAAATCTTAAAAAATCTCATTCTCCGAAATCGCTCACCCAATTACTTTGATATCACACAGGAACACTCCCTGGGACTCCCAGTTCTTAATTTGTTCACCAGGTCGCGCTGCAATTTCTATTTTTTTAATGAATTTTTGTGTTATGGCTATTTTTGACTTGTCTAGAATTGTCACTCAGATTAAGATGAAACATTGTGGATTTGTTCCTTGTAGAAAGGTCAAACAACGTTGTTCACTATGTGGGGCTGCTGCGGATTCCTATGTTTAATAATTTTTTCAATTCGGCTCTTTCTCAGTAAATGCACCTTTCCTTTTGATTACTCTGTAAGTCAATTGGCATTCTAATGCCAATTTACAGTTTCAACTTCTTCTCCAAAACTGTCATCCAGAATTACTTCAAACCTGGTGGGGATGATCCTTGGGTGGGTGTCTACCAGGTTTGTTCCAATGATTCTTAGATTTTTTTATCATTTTTCTTCAAAAATCTTTACAAAAGTTTTAATAGGAAATTTTTAACATGGCAATATCTTGTAATGCCTATAACTTAAATAATTTTGGTCAGATTTACTTCAAACTTGGTGGGGATGGTGGCTTGGTTGGATCTCTACCAAGTTTGTTCAATGGTCACGCTCTATTGATATTTGGATTTTTTATGATTTTTTGGGGGTTCTTTTTTGGGACAAACCTAAAAAACTCTTCTCCTCTGAAACCGCTCACCCAATTGCTTTGATATCGTACATAGACACTCCCAGGGACACATTGTATATATATATATATATATATATATATATATATATATATATATATATATATATATATATATATATATATATATATATAAATGACAATGCAAGTAGCCAACGAAGCTTGTGTGGGAAGCATGGAACTGTGTAAAATGCTATTACAGACACCAAATATATCTATAATAATATGTTCGTGGTTTACGTTGTTTTTTGTTCAATCTTAAACAAATCCAACTAGCAGGTTTTTTTAAAGAATGAGACTGCGACCACTTTTTTATTTTTGATATATGCAAATACTGGAATAGATTGATAGTGATCTTAAATTTTGACAACAGAAGCCGCAACACAGGTGGCTCAATTCACCCCAGCTGACTAAGTTACCCTATGACCTTGGAAATGAGGTCAAGGTCACTGGCCTATTCTGGATATAACTTTCATAGACGGCCATCCCCATGTGCAAGATGAAAGTCACCTTACAGATACTCCTCAGGTTATCACGTGACCAGTAAAATCCATGTTAGTGGTCCTGTGACCTTGAGAATAAAGTCAAGGTCATCAAAGTACAGTATCAATCTTTCCTAAATAGAGGACCACCAACAAGCTCAACAACAAGGTCCTACCTTCCACAGTTCTCAAGTTAGAAAATGAAAAGTAAAATTCATGTAAGTGTCTGGGTCCCAGTGACCTTGGGAATGAGGTTAAGGTCACCCATGTAGTGTCTTAGTCTGGCCTTTGCTCAGGACAACCATCATGTTCAACATCAAAGTCCAAGTTCAATCAGCTCTCAACTTGACAGATGAACAGTAAAATTTGAGCAAGTGACCCTAAAACCTTACGAATGAGGTCAAGGTCACTCGTCTACTGTCGAAGTCTGGCCCTTATAAAGGACAACTAGCATGTGCAATATGAATGTTCTACCCTTTATAGTTCTCAGGTTACCCTTTTAACAGTGAATTTCATGCACCCTCGCCTTGTGACCTTGGAAATGAGGTCAAGGTCACTCATCTACTGTACATGTATCACCCTCATACCTAAAAGTGTCCCTATGCAACTTCAAAGCAATTGGCTGAGTTTATACAAAGATAAAAACTTTTGAAGATTTGGCCAAAAAATGAACGAAAAAATTATAAAAAAATCCAAAAATCATTGGACTGTGACCATTTGAACAAACTTGGTAGATACCCACCCAAGGAACACCCCTACCAAGTTTGAAGTGAATCTGGCTGATGGTTTCGCAGAAGAAGTCCGAAATTGTCAATTGGCAATGCAAACCCTAATGACTTGGCAATCCCCACTGACTTGTATGGTAATCAATAGGCATGTGAAACCAACAGGAAAAATTTCTAAAAAAAACCCAAAATCACTGGACCGTGAACATTTGAAGAAACTTCGTGGAAACCCTTCCAACACACATCCCCACCAAGTTTGAACTGAATCTGGTTAACGGTTTTCAGATGAGGTTGAAAATGTAAACTATCATTGCAATTCCCATTGAATTACATAATAAACAATAGGAACGTATGCCTTGACCGACAAGAACCCAAATTGAAAAATTCGTTTAAAATCAGGGATCCACAGCAATGCCACCTGGTTAACAACCTTGTGTGACCCTTCCACAAGGTCCCCAGAAGTGTCCCTATTCAATTTCAAAGTAATTGGCAACGCCGTTTCGGAGAAGATTTTGTAAAATTTCCCCTGAAAATGAACAAAATAATTCATTAAACACCCAAAAATCACTGGACTATGACCATTTGAATAAACGTGGTAGAGACCCACTCAAGACGCATCCCCAGCAAGTTTGAAGTAAATCTGGTTAACGGTTCTGTAGATGAGGTCGAAAATGTGAATTACTATTGCACTTCCCATTGACTTGCATTGTAAACAATAGGAATGTATGCACTGACCAACAAGTACCCGAATTGAAAAATTCGTTAAAAATCAGGGATCCACAGCAACGCCACTTGATGAACATTCTTGTGTGTCCCTTCCACAAACAACATACCCAGTAAGTTTCAGCACAATCTGGGTAATTGTGTTGGAGAAGAAGTCGAAAATAGCAAAAACGCACAAAGTTCATAAAAAAATAAAAAAAATTACCTACTGAATAAATTAAGATATTGGGGTCCCCAGAAGTGTCCTTATACAATGTCTCTCTCTTTCTCTCCATCTGTCTGTTTCTCTTTCCATAGTGAAAACAGCCTGCATAGATAGTGGGGGGGGGGGGGGGGGGGGGGGGTAAAGGGGTTTTCCATTATTGGATGTACTGGGAGCATTTTTATTTTCCGTACTGTGTACCAACCATTATTTGTACATTTTCTTACCTTCTGTACCTTGTATCAGGGCAAAGTTATTACTAGTGCCAGCATATATACTAGCCCCCCCCCCCTACAGTATACTTTCTGCAACATGTCTTTATTTATTTCAAATTGTGCTGCCGTTTCAACAACACACTGGGGGATGTAATATAAATAGTGCCGGCTACATCTGGATGTGGCAACAACTTTACAATTTGCTGGTCAGTGACAAAGAGACCAACCACCACTGGAAAGCAGCCCATGATGTCATGGTTGAACCTGCGCCACTTACACCAAAATACATGTACAGACTGACAAAAGTGTATGATTGGGAGAGATCAGGGATAGCACAAGTTTTACATGTTAGGATATTGTACGTGCTTTAGCCACGCGGGTGCTCCAAGTGTTATTGATTACATTCTAGCTGATCATACTATAGTCCACAAGTTTTCATATTTTCATGTACATAGGTTGTCAGTTGCTCCTATTCACTGTATGATATCAGCCTGTCTTGTAACAGGACAATATGAAAGTGTTTTACATGATGCACCTGTTGTTCCGAGTAAAAGATTTATATGGAAAGATGGTGATGATGACAGATTTAAACAGACCTTCCTCTGTAGTGAAATTCAGAGTAAGATTCAGTGCAAAAAGCTACCTCGAAGATCCACAATCTGATGTAGATACTATGGTAACTAGTGCTACAGATCTTTTAACTCAGACAGCATATGATGAAAAATCAAATGTGTGACAAGCACAGCAGGGGTAAGAAAGGTAAAGAAAAGCCACAAAACAAGAAAAAGTGGTATGACACAGATTGTCGTGAAATTTACAAAGACCTCAGAAGGATGTCTACGATTCTACATGATCAACCTTTTAATTACAGTGTTTTACATATCTACCGTTGAAGGAGAAAGCAATACAAAAAATTGTTAAATTATAAAACAAAGATCTTTCCAAAACAATTTAATCCACCAATTGGAAACTTTAGAAGAAAAACAATCCTACAACTTTCTGGAATCTATACGATGAGCTATGTAAGCAGTCTAAATATAAACCCAGTAATCCAATCTATAGTAGTACATGGCTGGAACATTTCAAAAAGTTATTCAATAGTACTAATGTGACTCATAGTAAGGATCTTGATGATTTCATATGTGGGTAATAAAGATAAAATTTTTAATGAGCTAAACTTTAATTTCGAATTGACAGAAGTGATTAAAGCTATAAAGGGTCTGAAACGGAAGAAAGCTCCAGGCACACATAGTGTTTTAAATGAAATGTTTAAATGTGATATCGATGTATTGGCCCCTCTGTGTACTACACTCTTTAACAAAATACTTTACAGCGATATATTGACCGAGTCCTGGAGAGAAAATATACTCATCCCAGTCCATAAAAAAGGGTGATGCATATAACCCAACAAATTACAGGGGCATCGCTTTAACTCGTCACTTTTGTAAACTGTTTTGTAGCTTACTTAACTCGAGATTATATAACCACTTTGAGAAATAGCACACTCTACCATCCCATCAGATTGGTTTCAAGAAACACTGCAGAAACTCTGATCATACTTTAACTCTCAAAACGTTGATCGATTAATATACAAATCAACACTCAGGGAAAAAAATATATGTATGTTTTGTCGACTTCAAGTCCGCATTTGACACAGTGTGGCGTCAAGTCTATTATATAAACTCCTCATTAGAGATGTTGGAGGATCTGTACTCGGTCTCCTAACTTCATGTATCAAAAAATAAAATACTGCATTAAAACTAAGCATGGACTCACTGAATCTTTCGTATCTTATATTGGGGTGAAACAAGGATGTGTCCTTAGCCGTATATTGTTTAACTCATTCTTATCAGACATGCCAGATATTTTCAATGCTACTTGTGTTCCTGTTTCTCTTCGTGATCTTAACTTACAATGCCTTATATATGCAGATGATCTTGTGGCAGTGTCCGAATCAGCAAATGGGCTTCAACAATCTTTAAACAGGTAAATGATTATTGCAATACTTGGCGACTGACCATTAATACCTCGAACACTAAAGTACCCATATTCAATAAGGGGTAGAAGAATTCCCAAAAGTAAATTGAACTGTGGTGATAACATATTAGAACGCAAAAATACTGCTATTTGGGTATAGAATTTTGTGCTTCAGGGGTATTCATGTGTGCTATTAATAGAGAAATCAAGCTAACAAAGCTATGTTCAAACTAAGACAGTTTCCAATTAAGGATAAGATAAAGCTTGCAACCATTTTATTTCGATCTCTGATCTATCCCATCATATCTTATGGTAGCGAAGTTTAAACTATCTTCTTATTATAGGGTTTATATGCAAACAACTTTGCTCAGATCAGTGACAGAGCTTTACCAGGGGATATACATAACAAATTTTGTAGATATTTATTGGGTGTTCACAGGAAGGCTACTAATGCTGCAGTCAAAGCTGAATTTGGAAGTTTTCCCATATAAATTGACATGCTATGTAGCACCGTTAAGTATTGGCTGCATTTACAGAACAGTGACCCTGATTCTCTAAGTTTAAATGTTTAGTTGAAAATTATGAGTTGTGTAGAAATGAGAAAAATTGTTGGATCAAGTATGTAAGAGCTCTGTTAAATAATGCTGGCTTCCAAGAAACCTGGACAAATGTGGGTGGTTCAGCACCTCATGTTGTTGTTAAGAATTTGAAAATGCATTTACGTAATCTGTACAAGTTAAACTGGTGTGAAGAGATTAATAGAAATGATAACAGCTCAAAAAAGTTACGTACTGACTTTACTTTCAAGAATGATTATGGAATGGAGAATTATCTGAAAACTAATATACTGGTAAGCAAAAGACAGAATTTTAGTATGTTGAGAGTTAGACCTCGCACCCTTGAAATAGAACTTGGGAGATACAACAGACTCAAAACACCTTTAGAACGTGGGAAGTGCAAAATTTGTCAAACAGATTCAGTTGAAGATAAGTAACATTTGATTTTAGATTGTAAATATTATGAGGACTTGAGAAATCAGCTCTTCAAAGAGTTATCTGAATATGACATTCGGTTCAAGGAGCTGAGAAGCTCAAGTTAATTGATTTATATCATGACAATGGGAAATGGTGATAAATCTGTGTGCCTCCTAGTACTCCATTTTGTAAATCGTGCTTTTGAGAAACGTCGTGAACATATAGGTCACCATTAGACTCTCGGACTGTAATACTTACAAGGTGTATCTTTAACCGGAGCACCTATTACTGCAGTTACTTTAATTTAATATAATCATATATGTAGTGACTTGTTTGGAATCACATTGTTATCTTCATGGATAGTGTGTGTCATGTGCAAATGTGTCTTAATAGTATTGTGTTTTGTGTGTAACTGGACCATACGATCTGTATGTATAGTATATGTCAAAAAAGTTCATTCATGCATGTTAGGATTCTGGATGTTTCAACAGAAATAAGTGTAGCATTACATCACCACACGCAGGATCCCATGTAAAAAAACTGCACATTTTAAAGGTCTGGGGTGACAGAACAAAACCAACATCTAACAAGACATGTTTGTCAAGCATATATGCCCCCACCCTCACCCCCATCCTCTACCATCATTATTTTCGCCCTCATTAGTCTGTTGATAGTACTGAATGAAGCACTCATGACCTTGGGAAGTGGATGTAGAAACCAAATTCACTAAAGTAGCCTTGGGACCTTGGAAATCATGTCAAGGTTACCCTTCTTGGAAGCTGATCTAACCCTAATAGAAAACAGTAAACCTCTACAAAATAAAAGCTCTGGCTAAAAAAATTCTGCAGTAATTAAGCAGAAACCAAATGCAGTAATGTGGCTTTGTGACCTTGGGAATTGACTCAAGGTCACCCATTTTATAACTTGATCTGGATCTTCTACTGTTTATAATAATTGTTATTCTGGGTGGCTCCCATGATAGTGACATGACTGTGTCTTAATGAGAGTGTCGTAAGCGATATCAATATTAATAATTTTGTATATTGGTGATTTTTTTCCGGATTGGCTGAATAAAGGTATTTTAAGTATCTTTAGCATCTTTGAATCAATCAAATAAAAGTACATGTACATACATACATACATGTACATACATAGGGGCCATTCAACCTTATCAGCATTTTAACATTAGTACAGAGTATTCATGGGGGGGGGGGGTCAAGACCAATTTACATTTGCACTTATTATTGAAAATATTGATAATTTTTTTGAACAAAATCAGCATTTTTGCAGGTTGTCTGGACCACCTCCACATTCAATAGAGTGGTAGTTTGGGCCACACAAATGCAAATTTAAAAACTGCGATACTTGTACACATCCACAAAGTAAATGATTGTATTGGGTGTGATGAAAGCTATTATGATGTTTAATCTGCAACTGTGAAAATAAATGTTGCTTTTTCATAAGTATTTTTAATAGGGTTTGTCCAGCCTTTCCACTTATATTTGTATGAAATCCTTCAATATCAACAAAGACATACATTTTGTCATGCAAGGAAACCAATTTTAAGCACATCATATGTAACAAAACTATGGTCTCAGCATTTATGGAGAGTATTTCTGACAAACTTGTGCAACTATATGTGGCAAGTTTAGAGCTTTTTTGCCATTTAAATAGTCTGAATATACTTTTATACAATGGGAGAAATGGAGGCACATAGTGTTGAATGTAAAATGATCTGTTATATTGACACAAAATGATTTAGACTAATCATGTATTATATATGATATCAAGTCAAATTCACATGTTGAAATACTCGATAAAACATTCATCATTCAATAATTTTTAATGTAAAGAAGCTCATAATCACCATGCAAACAAACCCTGTTAAGGGAAATGCATGTGTTGGTTCAGTGTGGCTACACAATAGTTCTGCCACAGCTAGCTGGCTGGAGATCTGAATTTTAGTCAGACAGGTCCACTGAATGTGCAAGTCTGTCTCAAAATGTGCTTAACTGAGACTGGTGGAATGGAGTGGCGCAGAGGTAGACAACTCCCATGGGATCACTGTCTCAGCACTGGACAAGCATGCTTGCACAGCTGGGGGGGGGGGGGGGGCCGTAGGCTTACAGAATTCAACTAGAACAGAAGATTTGCTTCACACCAAATCTGTCTGGGTGCCTTCAAAATGAAATCCGCTTGAAATGCTGCACTTTGCCATAGAATAACATAATCTAAATTTCGTGTATTGGCCTAACTTTTATAAATTGAAATCATTAATGCGCTTTTCATTGATTCCATGCCTTGACTTAATAGCTTGCCACATGTTCACTTACTTTTTTGTTATATGATTTGTAATATATATATATATATGTATATATATATATATATATATATATGTATATATATATATATATATATATATATATATATATATATATATATATATATATATATATATATATATATACATACATACAATAAGCTTTCACGTTCGGTACATGAAGGTTTTATAAGGGGAATGAAAATAATATTTTGAAATAATGGGTATACGAAGGAAAAGCGAGAGAGATACACATGCAGACATAGACATGATAGAAGCCTGTTCAAGCCTGATGGGCGCAATGTGATCAGTATTTTCATCGCAGCCTATAGTTTGATTACAAACAACAAAACAGACACACACACACACACACAAAAACAAAAACAAAAACAAAACAAAAAAAAAAACATCGCGAATGGTACCAGGGATGTTTGTAAAGTGTATGTCCCTAACGGTACGTGTTGCAGAAACAGCTTTTCAAAAATGTAACCGTTTCCATGCCACACTGACCTGCCCAACACAAATTGAAATAAATAGGTAAGTAAATGTAAAGATGAATGACAAAACTGCTGGGGGAGGGGGAGGAGGAGGGAGAGATTTGATTGACATTGAAAGTGTAGCAAATCTGCGATTGACTGGCGTGAAAATCATGTTCTTGTGTCTCATGCATTTCTTCTCCTTGCTATAAAATTACATTAATGAAAATTATTTATTCTATTGTTTGGCTTCAGTTGACAATTCGTTCTGTGTGTATATGCGGAGAGGGCATGAATCATTGAAAATTTAATTTTAGCATCGCAAATTTTAACTGACCATATATAGCGGGGAGAGAGGACTCTGAGAAGTTGAAAATACTGATGACATCAGGTAGGCCCCTATGTTTGTTTTCTTTTTTAAGGGAGGAGGGAGGATTTTGAGCAATATCAATTTACTAACGGCGTCAAATCAACTCTTTTGGATGGAACTGGTGGCCCTGAAATGGCCCTTGGAGCTATCATTTGACGTTAAAAAGTACTGAGCACTGTGCTGTGACCAGGTTGAAGTGGAAAGAATCACTTTTCCCAACTTTCACCTGCCCTGTGTGTGATTGGGTCGCCGCCGACGACCCAAGAATCACAAACATTCTGAAGGATTGGCACAGGAGGCTTTCCTGGGTGGTGGGTGGAGCACATCTTAATGTCTATAAATTCATAGAGAAATTGCAGTGCGAGGAGGCACATTATGCTATTCGTTGTGTCTGGGTGTGTTGTTGTTGTTTTTGTTTTGTTTTATTTTTTGTTTGTTTGTGTTTTTTTTTCTTTTTTTCTTTTTTGGTCTCATTTTACTCAAAACATTACAACAGTGAAATAAGTATTTGGCGACGGATTGATATTCTTCATAATTGTAATTTTATTTTCCGAGGAAAGGTTTGTCGTGTCCGTTGCAAATGCACTGATGATAAGTAATGTTCATAACATGGGCTGTGTCCTACAGCAACACAAGCTGGTAAACGGGTTCTATAGAACTAAAGCATTTCTAACCTAATGATAAAGTGTTAATATTTCTTGCATTTTCAGTAAGAATGAAGCAGTGTGACTTTTTATCGGCCGTGTGACATTCGATCCCAGGTCATATAAATGCAAGTTAACAGTATGAAAATGTAAGAAATTGTCAGTGTAAGTAAATGAGCCTATTCCTTACATATTCTTGCATGTTAGGCCTATATATGTTGGGTTGTGTAAGAAAATGCAGGTAATCTGTACGAAATTGTGGCAGAATTTAAGAAAATGTCTGAATTTTGTGAGAAAAATGTACGGAACATATGAGCAAATGCAAGGAACAATATTTTTCGTACTTTTGTAAAATTTGTCCTCACAATTGCTCACAAGTTCCGTACATATTTCTTTCATTGTGTCACAATTTCTTACAGATTCCCTGTATTTCCTTACACAATCATACAGATCTAGCATGCAAGAAAAAGTAAGGAATACGCTCATTTACATATACTTACAATTTCTTACTAATTTCGTATTGTTTCCTCACATTTTGTTCGACCTGTGATATGTGGCACCACGAGTACCATTGACGACATGTGACAATTTTTCGATCTATCACATGCCTAGGTGCAAGACCCCAAACCATGCACCTGTCCTTGAACGATCATCGATTATTGGTGTGGATCTTACGTTTTACACTTGAATACACTTAATACCGATCGATTTATGCCCTGAATTAATGTCTTTCATTGAAATAAGATATCTGTCCTCATACTCTTACCCATGATGGCGCTCGAATAAATAACATATTGTAATATTTATGTGAGAATCGATAACCGACGCAAAGCCCATGTCCGCCATTTTGATATCACGACGAAGTGATTGCGTCATCAACGTCACAGGTGAATCCCTGGGAGGGCATCTAAACCAATCAAATTTGCGCCTGTATACTTAGCCACGTGTGAATAAACATTTAGTCACGTGCTGCTGATAGCAAACGCGTACAGTGATGTGTTCAGGTTTGCCCTGCCTTCCACAAACTCCGTACACTATGGAATCCCCTGAGGGACTTTCAGATGAATTGAAAAGCGTCTAGTGCAACCCCTTGATAAAATGTAAGAACTTCTGTGCAAGAAATTAAATCGGAAACCTTGTCAACCGAGACCTCGGTTGACAATGGTTTCCGAGTGCTGTTCCGCTGAAAATCTCTGTTGCAAAATTTCCTTTCATTGTTGCATTTTTTCCACTTCTCATGATAAGAAAAATTTATTTTGGAGAAAATTTGTTGCAATTTTGAACAGGTTTGTAGCCAAATTAAGCTAGAATGCTCCAGTTGGACAGCCTGTTTCTTCGACCTGACCTTCGGTCTATCGCCCACCACCCAGGTCAACATTTATATAGAATCAGATTCTATCCCTGGGTGTAAGGGATACTGCCATACATATACATCCTATTCCCGATATTGTGAGTGGGAATACAACAACGAAAAGGCAATTGCAGTATTGTGCTCTGCCAATGTGACTGCGTGAGGCCGTATGCTTGAGCTGAGCACTGGTCAGGGTACATGTTCAGACTGATTGCCAGGCGTAACACTGAGCCTGTGGATCACAAACGGTAGCGCAAATTACCTGCACACTGATTCTGATGAAAAAGTACTGAACAATAACTTGCACGCTTTCTTCAAAGTATGTAACAAAAGTTTGGACACGTGTTCCAGCATGGTAGGCACGCGGGCTTTTATTTCCATTGACAAGCAACCACTTTTTTATGGAAGTGGAGAAGGACAAAAAATCTGCTGTGCAATTAAACACATGAACTTTGGTAGCTGAAATTTAAAAGAGAGTGACTGTTCAGTAATTTCGATCAAATCTAAGAATTAAAGTGCTGACCTAACTACCTGGAATATTAGGCGTGAAAGAGGAAACACACGTACTTTGTGTTTGGCCTGAGTATCATAAAATCTTATCAAAACTGGGCAGACTAGGTGATGTATGAAATAAATATGGAGCTTAGTCGACTTGGGACATAGCAGCATTGGTTATGGTATATCAAGCGGTGTTTGTTTTCAGTGTTTTAAATTTTTCAAAAGGTGTGCCACACACAGCACAAACAAAGTGATGTCTGTCTCCATGAATTCTCAGTAAGTGAGCAGCAAGGTGACAGGACTTAACAAAAGTTTTGTGACATTTAGAGCAGATATGTGGAGATCTTCGAATGTTTAGCCCGGAATGTTTCTTAAGGTGGCATTTTAATTGATTTCCACTTTCTTCCCCAAAAGTGTCGGTTGGCTCCTCTTTTACCACACCGTTTGAACTACCGACAGATTCAATGCCCCAATATTCAAGTTCTTTAGATTCTTTTAAAACAACGTTTCAAAAGAGGAACGCTCCATCATTGTCACTGCCTGGCTTGGCAAGTTCTTTACATTGGATATACTTCCAGGTCGTCAATATTTTGGTAGATTGAGTTACTTTTTTGTGTGTGTGTGTGGGGGGGGGGTTGTTTTTAGTCTATGGCATTCTCCTAGAAGTAATGGTGTTTTGTTGTTGCTGTTGCTGTATCATGTGGCGACTGCACACTGGAATACTGAAAGAAGGAGTAAAATATAGACTTTTTTACTCCCCATCCAGTTCTTGTGTGGATTCTTTGACTGAAGTCGGATATCATGAGTAAAGCATGATGTGCTGAGGTCATGATATCCGATGCAGGTAATAGAACCTGCACAATCACTGGAGGGTTAGTATAAAAGCCTATTCTATCATGGCTAGACTTAATTTAACCCTAATAATTACCCCATGTGCAGCACTTTTTGCATTATAGGCCTACACGGGTCTACAAACCACCTTGCTGATCTCTGAGGAAAGTGGCACTACATTGCAATCACTACATGGAGTGCCAAAATACCGCTCTGAATCTAAGTGTTTCTAAATAAGTACATGCAAAGAGTTGCATTTACTCTACGACTTTTTGACACCCACATGAATGGCATATGGAAAATCTTACAGAAGCCACCCTCACCAAACTGGAATGCTATATCAGCTTGTGGACTGCATGCAGGCAACCTGCAAACACCATGTACATGCTATCATCACAGAAGCATTCCATTTACATGCCATTTCGCTTTCCTTTACCTAGTTTAACTGCTTTTATAACATGCGAATATCAATAGCATGCACATTCTACTGGCTTATGGCATGCAAGCTGCATGTGTCGATATAAATACCTACAATGCATTGAAAATTGGCGGGAAGCAGACGAACTTGAAAATCTAATCTTGGAATTCTGAGCTCATTCAACGTTTGTTAAATTGAGTACTTTAAAGACTGATAAACCATACTAGCCATGGCAAGTATACAATGTACTGGTGAAGGAATGTTCTGGAATGGACACTGTCTGGATTACTGTTTACAGATTATTGGTCATAACATGCGCTTGCTATGGCTATAGCCTGCATGTACCATACCTCATTTATATAATTCAGTCTCCTGTTAGGCTATCAGCATGCATTATGCTATTGGAACTGCCATAATGAGCATGTCACTTGAAATAGCATGTGCATGCCATAGGACTGCTATGGTGATAGCATGTACATGCTTCTGAGATCAGCTATAGGAATGCAGTCCAGTTTGGTAAGGGTTATTGTATGATGTCTCGGCTTTCATTCTTTTAACATTTGACCTGGTTCCCTGATACTTGATTGAACTTGAGGTATGGTTTGTGCATACTACAATAGCATGTGCAGGCTATATCCATAGCATGTTCATGCTATGACCATGGCATATTCATGCTATGACCATGGCATGTTCATGCTATGACAATAGCATGTGCATACCTTGACCATAGCATGCGCATGCTAAATTGCATGCCATGACAGCACACTGGTCCCCACCTTTAGAGACCACCCCAAGGGCAGGTCTAAATTGGTCTTTGTGTACTTGTGTCATCACTCATGGTTAACTCATGATAGAAGAATGGATACGATCCTTTGAAAATACGAAGGTTTGCCATTATTATTTCTACCTTAATTGACCATACAGCCATACATATAGGTTTCAACTACATACATGCATAATACTTACAGTTGACTTGTCTGTCACATACTTTGTTTTGGACCAGTAAATATGACTGTTCTTCGAACTGCATTTGTAATAAAATGACTGCCTGCATGTAGTGTACGCCTACTGTATACTCACTTAGTGTTGGTGAAATTTTCCACTTGGAAATAGTATAATAGATAGATCTGAAGTCAGCACTGTTTATCATGACGTGCAATATTAATTTGATTCAAAATGGAGAACAGGATCTATTTTGTGAAGTTAATAGTGTAGAAATATTTGGAAAATCCCATATAAGCCCAAAGAAAATGTTCTTCCTTCTTGCCCATTTCATTTTGTAAGTTGTCTTACACGTGTTGTGTGAACAGTTTTGCGTCAAACAGCACATAATATCTGTTAAAATAGTTATAAAAAAGTAAACAAAATACAAAAAGCCTAAAAATCTTTAAAAAAAGTAAATGCCAATAAGTAAAACAATGTAAGAGTGTTCTTACGGTCGGGACTCCGCAGCTCAAGGCAACTCCAGCTGTCTCCATATTGAAATAATCCAAACTGAACTACACTGTAATTCCCAATCTAGCTTCTGTAGCAACGGCAGACGTCTACCCGAAAAACAACCAAGATGAACCCAGCAGGACCAAGTTACCTAATGACCTCCCTATATGTCGGGAATCTTCACCCAGATGTGACCGAAAAGCTGTTGTTCGAGAAATTCTCGACGTTTGGGCCGGTGCTTTCAATTTCTGTTTGTCGAGACGTGATCACACGACGATCGTTAGGATATGCATATGTGAACTTCCAGCAGTATGCAGATGGTAAGAAGTGCGGTCTTTATATTATGTCAGAAGGATATCTTGTGTACTTGTGTAAAATACATGGCAGTCCCATCACCTGTTCAGCATTGCTTGGACTGCATACAAAATGAAATTTCACAGCCGCCAACTAACTATTCTGATGTTTATAGGTTTTCTGAACAGGTTTCCTCTAATACTCTTGAGATAATGAGCAGTTCTGATATAGTCAAGTGTGTTACGATGCCCATCTTTTGAATATTATCATAACTCAACAAAGAATGACAAGAATGATACAACGTTAACAATAACAATATATTCACAATCAAAAGTAGGTACACTTAACTGTACTGGTATTTCAACAGTCAAAGAGTCTTAGGTAAATCCTAATCCCTGGTGAGATTATCCACTGGTAGTGGCCCACAGTTCCAAGTCCTATAACAGGTGCCAAATGATGTAGTACAAATCACACAGAGGTAGGGTTTGGGTCCAATGTGGTACTGAAAGATGTGGTGCTAACCCAATCCCACAGGGATACGGCTTGGTTCCAATGTGGTACAATATAACAGTCCACTCAAAGTGTAAATGGGTAGCACCAAATGTACGAGTCCACTCATGACACTGTGCAAACTCCTACAGGAACAATGTAAACAATGGCTCACAGTCCCAATGGCTTGATGACAACACACAGCTTCTGTCAGATCCTTCAGAATTCTCTCTTTATCTCTGTTCCCCTGTTCTCCTCTCTCAGTCAGGAAATATCTGGTTTATATGGACACAGAGAAATATCACCACTGTTCCAGTGTTTTCCAATTAGTCACACATCACAGTGCAATTTGAGACCAGCCTTGATTACCTCACATGAATGTAGGTCAGCATTCTAGCTGATTCCAACTGTTTACAAATCACATGTGAGTCACCCACAGACAGGTCAACTCAGTGACCCGGTACACATTGAATAAATACAGACCTGCAACCCTCTCCTGGTTCAATACAGCCTATGGTTCTTGCCCTGTCCACGTCAGATAGCCGTAGCATATTATCTTGACCACAGATGGACAAATCCATACCCGACCCTGGGTCCCCATGCTTCTATACCCATGTTTAGCCCCGTTTCTGTCCATATTACACAGGTAAAAGTCACTAAAACAATGACCCAGTGTGCCCAAACAAGGACAGGATAGCTCACTGAAACCACCCCATTCAAAATATCCTTTTTGCAAAGTGTGGTTTCTGACTTTGTCTCACATTTAGCACATATGCAATCAAGCATGCACTTTCAATTTCCTGGTCTCGATACATGTTGCGCCCTAGGGATTTTTCTACACATACATGTGAATACTTGGCAGAAAACTAACCAAATATGAAACATATATCAAATTATAAAAGCAGAGACTTATTTTTTTGGTTGAGTTTATAATAACAGACCGGGTGTTTTTGTGCCTCTTCTGCAGTTAAAGCTGTATTTGCCAATTTTCTCAACTAAGGGTCAGCTTTTTGCTCCCTAATTAGCCTATCTCGATTTAAATGAGGCATTTGACTCAGATGATCATTTTGGTGTCCTTGGTCAGAGAGGTTACCATCATGGCTTACATCTGGACTTAAGTTACCTTTATGGCTTACTTGGTCATCCAGGGTACCAGCAAAGAATGTCTCTGCCCGCCCTAGACATTCATCATCCTTGCCACTGGCTTCTTGTTTAGAAACTTTGTGAAGCGGGACTGTTATGGAATTTCCCTCAACACCCTGAAGTAATACACTGGCTTTTTTATAAGTTGCATCCGACACAGGAAGCACATCTTCCAACAGTAAAGACTGGGCAGAACCAGTGTCCCTTAGGATCACAACTGCGTTCTGGTCAACAGCATTTTCATTCTGTGACACCAGCCCTTCTGATTTGAAACTTTCGTAGCTGACGATTTCTATATTTTTAGGGTATTTTGGTGACATTTTTGACAGAATAATTAAATGTTTCAAACCCAAGTTTTTGGCACTTATCCATGAGTTTAGAGTATTAGCATGATATTCAAATAATAGGCTGCGCTATTTTCTTCATAATTACTCAAATTAAGGCTTTTTAATGAAACGGCCTGTCACGTAAGTGACACACAGTCAAGTGGGTGACAAAGTGCGTGTCACGTAGATTATGTTGAGCCACTGAGTCTGAGTTTTAAATATTTTAAACCCAAGTGTTTGGCATGTATCCATTGGTTAAGACTATAAACTTAATATTCAACTATCCAGCAGAGCAAAATTCAATCTAACAACCGTAATTAAGACTTCTATTAATCGGCCTGTCACGTAGGTGATACATTGTCACATAGGTGGCAAACTGTCATGAAGATGGAATTGAGCCATGGAGTCATACATGTAGTTTTATGTAGAAAATCCAGGGAGGAAAAAAGAAAAACAAACCCCATGCACGGGTATAATCATTTAATAAAATGCACGAAAGCCATACTTACTTTTCTGTGTCAATGTTTTTTCCATCACACTAACCACAGGCCACCTAATTTTCTTCTCTGATGATCTATTAGATGATAACGTATGCATATACCACAACCGACTCATGAACAACAAAGCTTGAGACGCGAGTGTAGTAAGAGGCAGGGAACCAGTCTACCTCACTGAACCTCGGGGCAGACGCAACGATTGTTATGCTGTGAAGTTATGTCCACCTAAGAGCAACAATGAGGCATACTGGCTCTTTACTGCAACTATGCTGGAGTTTCAGGCCATGTTGTTTACAAATTAGTTTTGCTGTGAACATGATTTATTATCTTCATAGATCACCCGAGAAGAGAATCAGGTGGCCCGTGCACAACATGACAAGAATGAAAAAAATGTACAGCTTACATGAAGAACCTTTCTAATTTCCATCTGTTTCTAAAATATTTAATTTTTAGTAATATACTTCAATAATCAATGTAAAAATTTTACCAAGGAACATAATCATTTCGCCATGTCATTTCGGGCCATCTTAACTCTATCTTATGAATCCTGAACATTAACATTACACCATTGTTAAACATTATCAATGAATAGCATTTTCTTACTAATTAACTTCTATAACCATTAACTATCGATTAACAGACAAACACACTGCAGCTAGTATCATTGCTTAACAGACAAAATGAAAATCAAATTTTAAACCATTCCGTTTTAAATCACTGGACTTAAATGAATGGGTATGGATTTACCCAGTAGATTAAGAGATGCTGAAGCATTTCCCATGTATCCTCTTGCTGTGTTAAACATTTACCACACACTTTTGCTTCATTCAGTTTTAAATTTGAAACAAACATTGTCACTCTATCTGAAAAAATAGATTTGTGCAAGTTTGCCACTAAATTCTTTCAGTAGTGCACATGGACTAGTATTATTATTAAAAGTAATTATAATTAAACGAACGGCCCCATTTTAAAGTATTGTATTTGTGTCTTTTTGCCCAGAACCACTTCCTAGTAGTCAATATCCTATTCCGCAGTTCGAACTCTTTACTCTCCATAAGCTAACCTGTCCCTGTCTAACCTGTATACATATGGAATTACTATTGTCTATATTGCACACGTTCCTCTGTAAAAATTTTTGACATAGGCTGTATCAGCCCAAATAAATTAAAGGGTCTTCAGCGGGTAACTACAGTCTGTCCAGCGAGAGTTGAGCTCAGGGAGGATGTCCGCATTATTCATGTTGACCTAGTAGTGACCTGCAGTTTAGCCACTCGCACATCAGCAGAGTTATTTTGGGCCATACCACATGGCTCTCAGCTGTGTGTCTGGGAAGGCAAATGAGACCATGCATGTGTGCGCGTACTTGATTGTAACAAGTTAACCAAGATTGTATTATAGTTTATGAAACAAGTAACTTACATTCAATTGCTTGATATGGGTGTGCAGCCGAGAATTTCTGCTATATTACCATCTGTCTCCTGATCAACATCAGGCTCACTGTCTGTATCTGTATCCTCCTCACTGTTGTCTCCTAAGGTTATAATTAATTCCTCCACTCTTTCTTCTATAATTCCATCCCTTCTCCAATATTCGTCTTCCAGTTTCTTGCAGTGAGCTATTGCATTTTGCCAGGTTTCAGGAGTTACCAAGTTTACAGCTTCTTCACACAACTTTTTTACATCTGCCATCTTCCATGAGGTGTTGTGCCTGGCTACATAGTTTTTTACATTTGCCCAGAAGAGTTCTATTGGGTTGAGATCACAGTGGTAGGGCGTTAATCTTACAATAGTATGTCCATATTGTCTAGCCAGTCTGTCAATCTCATACTTTTTTTCCCGAGGCTTGTATTTCTTTATTAATTCATAAAGCTCAGGCTTGGGCATATCCGTCACAAAAGGAATATTTTTCTCTTGTAGCCATTTTATCATGTCAGCCTTTTTTGTAGCTGTAGTTGGGGCCCTCTCCTCCTGCATGCTGTGATAGGGAGCATTGTCTATAACCAGGATGGAATTTGGTGGTATATTAGGCAGTAATTCTCAAAGAACCAACGCTTAAAGTTATCGCCGTTCATCTCATCATGGTAGTCACCACTTTTTGATTTGGCCTGGAATGTCAGTAGAGCATTGGGGACAAATCCTTCACTCGATCCGGCATGGCAGATGATGAGGCGGGTACCTTGACCAGGTGGTACATTTAATCCACCTATCTGTTTTGTTCTGTCTTCACTTTCTAATTGCCAACACTTGCTTACACTGTGGTGAGCATTCAACCATGTTTCATCCTGGTATATAACTGGCCGTGGATTTTCCGATTTTTCATTTTCACGCAGTGTTCTCAAGTAGGAATGTCGGAGGGCTATAATGTCTGACCTTTCCAATAAATATTTTCGGCCATTTGACTTTGCAAACTTGAACCCCATTTTCTTCAAAATCAAATGAAGTGATGATCTGCTGCCTGTAAAATTTGTATTTTCCTTGATATCCGGGAGAAGCTTGTCAAGGGTTGGAATTGTGCCTCTCTCGTAAAAAGCATGGACCCTACGTCTGATCACCGACATATCAAACTCATCCAGATCTATTTTTTGTCTTTTCTCGTGGTCGGGATTTTCCGGGTGTAGACAATGGCTTTCCTTCTTGAGCATCCTTCCTGATCCTCTTAACTGAAGCCTGGCTTACTCCAAGGCAGTCTGCTGACCGTTTTAACCAGTTCTTGGCTGAAGTTGGATCAGGTGGAGTTAACACAACAGCTTCAGATTCTGACTTGAAGTAGTTAGAAACATTTACAACAAGTTTCCTTGCCGAACTTTGCAAAAGTTTCCCACGTTTTCCTTCCGACATCTTACACAAAGTATTGACAGGAAGAGATGCACAAAGCTTGTACAAACAGAAGCAATACTGACCATGCAGTCTGAGAATTCTCAGTACTCAATGGGGCTTGTGTATGTTTTATCAGTATATTTTGATTAAAATTCCTACGCCAAAATCTCTAGACAAACATAGAATAGAGTATAATTTTACACATGGTTTATTTTGCAAAGAAAATTGAAGCAGCATTCCTGTCTTCAGTCAGAGTTCCAGGAAATAGACAGACAAGGGGTTGTCCCTCTGTGTCTTGTTCAGCCATTTCCCTGGTACACAGCATATAAGTATGGGAAGTATTGTGAGGAGGGAGCTCCCTAGGTTTTTCTTAATCTTGATGAGCCTTTGATTACATGACAGTGACAAATTGATAAACATTTTAAGTTGATTTAAAAACCCATTTAGGTTTATTTAACACCCATTCACTGTGAACATCCACCCCATGTTGTCCACTGATGTAGTTTGGACTGTGATAACAAGAGATCTAGTAGCATGATGCCTAAATTGAAACACATGTTGAATTGGCCCTGGCTAGGAGGGACCATCTCAAAATTTGAACACAAGGGAAAGTGGAAAAATATTGAAATATTTTCAATATTTTACAGCTATTGAAAAGAATAAACTGAACAATACGCCTGGCCACTGACTAGCCAAGCAGAGCCCATGTGCATGTGTTTGTATACACTAATTATCATATTAATGACCTGTGATGGGCACTGCTGCTAGGCCAGCGATAGGTTGCCTTGAGACTGCCTGGGGAGGTTGCAGTTAATGAGACAGCCCCCTGAGCTCAACTCTCGCTGGACAGACTGTACTCAACATGTTTCGGAGCCTTTTACCCGAAAAATATCATAATAATATTTCTGGCATTAGCCACCCCATGGCCAGACGGTATCGAAGTAGTTAAAAATATGAACATTACAAGTATTTGTTTCCGCAGGTTTTTTATTTTCATTCCAAACTTTTGAAATTATTGATAACATATTTTCTGACGTTATCAGACAGTGCTATATTTTTGTGATAAAAATATGGAAAAGATTTTGCCAGTCCATCTTAAATGAAATGAAAAATATAATGCAGGCAATCTACGGTGTCACAAATTCCAACGTTGTCATTGGAGAGATATGGTGGTGAGGTTGGGGGAACTATTTTAACGGGGAAGTATCTAAAGTAGGCCAGTATCGTTCTCATAGATACACTCTTCAAATCAGTAAATTATCTAACTTTCTTTTCTCATCTATCATTATGGCCTCAGCTACCTCAACATGTGGGTTTTCAAATTTAGCATGGAGATTATTAAAATATTCATGAGACATTTTTATATGTGGGCGCCCCTTAATGCTGGCTTATCTAACTGGTTTCCCAGTATTATTTGCTGGAGTAAAAAACACTCAGATTTGACCCCTTATATGGCAGTAACTGCATGTGGGTCCACTAAAGAACTTCTGCCCTGTTTTCTGATTAGCAGGTTTATCATACTGATGAGAACTATTGGGCTTTTGTTCTGCTGATTTTTGATGCGGGGAGAGTTTCCCCGTTCCCTCTGGTTTCTTTCCAAATTTAGATCTGAAGTGACCCAGTTTTGGTTTTCCAAATAAGCTTTTAGATGTCAGCTCATAGTCATCAGCCTAAACTGCAGTTTTATGTAAGTTCTCTGCCTTACGTTCCTCCAGGTAGGTCTTAATTTATTTTGCAATGCAACCTTTAAAATCTTCTGCCAAAATAAGTTCCCTTAATTTGTCAAAATCATTTTCTATTTTCCTTGAGGCACACCACCTGTCAAACAGACTCTCTTTCTTTCTGGCAAATTCCACATAAGTTTCACCTGGTTTCTTTTGGCTTTCCCAGAATTTTTGTCTGTAAAACTCATATGCTTTCAGAACAGCATCTTCCAACACATCATATTAAGAACTTTGTTCCATGAAGAGGGATGAGTACACTTCTTGTGCTTTTCCAATAAACACACTTTGCAAAAGAAGAGGCCACACCCTTATAGGCCATTCTAATGTTTCAGCTATTTTCTCGAAAGACAGAGAGAATTTTGATACTTCTTTTTCTTCAAATTTTGGTACTAAACGTGCATTCTTGACTACATCAAAAGATCCTGACTGTGCTGAATTGTCTGATCTAGAATGCCTACGTTCAAACTCTCTTAGCTTTAACTTGTGTTCTCTAGCCTCTCTTGCTAACTTTAGCTTATATGCTCTCTTGCTTCTCTTTCACTTTCAAGTTTTAATTTAGCTAATTCCAGCTATATTGTCAAATGTTTATCCTATGATCCCTCATCCTCAAGCAAACCTTCTTTAACCAAGGGTGAAATTATCATTTGTTTCAAAGTTATTTTCCTCATACCTGATCCTACTTCTAAATTTAAGTATTTGGTCATATTTTCAAGATCATCCTTTACCAAATTATCTAAATATTTGACTGTTATATCCTAATTAGCCAGAAACACACTTGGATCTGTGGGCATGTTGTCCTATTGTCTGTATATAAATCAACAGCTATGTTTATAAATAACAGATATCCTTTGTTGAGTTCAACTGTAAAAAATTCAGTTTTGGAAAACTTCTGAATTTTCCAGATGATTTTACTGTTATGTTTTTATTGCCAAAATAAGATTATCCACTGGTAGTGTCCCACAGTTCCACGTCCTATGACAGGCGCCAAATGATGTGGTACAAATCACACAGAGGTATGTTCGGGTCCAATGTGGTACTGAAAGATGTGGTGCTGATCCAATCCCACAGAGGTACGGCTTGGTTCCAATGTGGTACAATATAACAGTCCACTCAAAGTGTAAATGGGTAGCACCAAATGTACAAGTCCACTCAGGACACTGTCCACACTCCCACAGGTACAATGTAAACAATGGCTCACAGTCCCAGTGGCTTGATGACAACATGCAGCTTCTGTCAGATCCTTCAGAATGCTCTCTTCTTCTCTGCTCTCTCCTGTTCTCCTCTCTGTTCTCCTCTTCTCCTCTCTCAGTCAGGAAATATCTCGTTTATATGGACAAAGAGAAATATCAACACTGTTCCAGTGTTTTCCAATTAGTCACACATCACAGTGCAGTTTGAGATCTGCCTTGATCACCTCACATCAATGTAGGTCAGCATTCTAGCTGATTCCAACTGTTTACAAATCACATGTGAGTCACCCACAAACAGGTCAACTCAGTGACCTGGTACACATTGAAAAACTACTGACCTGCAGCTCTCTCCTGGTTCAATACAGCCTATGGTTCTTGCCCTGTCCACTTCAGATAACCGTAGCATGATGTCTTGACCACAGATGGACAAATCCATACCCGACCCTGGATCCCCATGCTTCTATACCCATGTTTAGCTCCATTTCTGTCCATATTACACAGGTAAAAGTCACTAAAACAATGCCCCAGTCTGCCCAAAGAAAGGCAGGATACCTCACTGAAACCACCCCATTCAAAATAGCCCTTTTGCAAAGAGTGGTTTCTGACGTTGTCTCACATTTAGCACATATGCAATCAATCATGCACTTTCAATTGCTGGTCTCGACACATGTTGCCAGGTAGGGGTTATTCTACACATATATGTAAATACTTGTGAGAAAACTAACCAAATGTGAAACATATATCAAATTATAAAAGCGGAGACTTATTTTTTGGTTGAGTTTATAATAACAGACTGGGTCTTTTTGTGCCTCTTCTTCAGTTAAAGCTGTCTGTTAACAAGGTCAAAACATCATAAAACCTATAGCATTATATTATAGGGATTCTGATGTTTACTTTGTGATGAACTTAACACACAATATAGACACATCATTGCCTACGGGTATGCCTGGTCTATCGTCAGCCTGCATTGTACTATCATACATTTTGAACTTGACATGTTACCATTCGAAGTTGATAAGTTGCTGAAGGTGAATCGTAACAGAAGCTGCAGCATTTAAATTCATGCAAATTTTGTAGGCATGAACAGATTTTCGTAGTAGCAAATCTCTTTTGCTAGCTTCTACCTGGTCTTATCAACCTTAGCTGCACTTTCAGGTGTCGATATATTGAAAGAACAAAGATGTGCTGTGCAGTAAAACTGCAGAAACTGACATTGATTTTCCTACATTATCTGTTTCAGCTGAGAGGGCATTAAATACCATGAACTTTGACACAATCAAAGGAAGGCCAATAAGGATAATGTGGTCTCAGCTTGACCCATCACTAAGAACATCTAGTGTAGGCAATGTCTTTATTAAGAATCTGGACAAAAGTATTGACAAAAAGGCCTTGTATGATACATTCTCGGCTTTTGGAAACATTTTGTCCTGTAAGGTAAGCCCATGTGTCATTTTGCACAGGTAAGTGTATTATATATGTGTTCAGTAACTAATATGAGAAGGGGAGGACACGAGATCTTTGTCAGCTTAATCTTATTATTTCAGCAAGTTTTATGTCATTATGAATCAATAACACAATCTTATTATGTCTCCCGGTGGAAGCCGGGGGACATATTGTTTTAGTGCCCGTTTCTTCCGCTTCTTGTTGTTGTTGTTGTTGTTGTTGTTGTTGTTGTTGTTGTTGTTCAGGTTCTTGGTTTCCGTGCGATAAGTCTTGAAGGACTTGACAGAATTTGATGAAACTTGGTAGGATTATGTATCTAGGCAAGACCTAGGTTGGGATTGTATTTGGGTGACCTTGACCAAATTTTCAAGGTCACAGGGTCACTTATGTGAAATTGGTTTCTGTGCGATAAGTCTTGTAGAACTTAATGGAATTTGATGAAACTTGGTAGGATTATGTATGTAGACAAGACCTAGGTTGGGATTGTATTTGGGTGACCTTGACCAAATTTTCAAGGTCACAGGGTCACTTATGTGAAATTGGTTTCCGTGCGATAAGTCTTGAAGAATATAATGGAATTTGATGAAACTTGGTAGGATTATGTATGTAGGCAAGACCTAGGTTGGGATTGTATTTGGGTGACCTTGACCAAATTTTCAAGGTCACAGGGTCACTTATGTGAAATTGGTTTCCGTGCGATAAGTCTTGAAGAACATAATGGAATTTGATGAAACTTGGTAGGATTATGTATCTAGGCAAGACCTAGGTTGGGATAGTATTTGGGTGACCTTGACCAAATTTTCAAGGTCACAGGGTCACTTATGTGAAATTGGTTTCCGTGCGATAAGTCTTGAAGAACATAATGGAATTTGATGAAACTTGGTAGGATTATGTATCTAGGCAAGACCTAGGTTGGGATAGTATTTGGGTGACCTTGACCAAATTTTCAAGGTCACAGGGTCACTTATGGGAAATTGGTTTCCATGCGATAAGTCTTGAAGAACTTAATGGAATTTGATGAAACTTGGTAGGATTATGTATCTAGGCAAGACCTAGGTTGGGATTGTATTTGGGTGACTTTGACCTAATTTTCAAGGTCACAGGGTCACTTATGTGGAATTGGTTTCCGTTCGATAAGTCATGAAGAACATTATGGAATTTGATGAAACTTGGCAGGATAATGTATCTTGGCAAGACCTAGAATTGGATTGTATTTGGGTGACCTTGACCTAATTTTCAAGGTCACAGGGTCACTTGCGTGAAATTGGTTTCCGTGCGATAAGTCTTGAAGAAATCAATGGAATGTGATGAAACTTGGTAGGATTATGTATCTAGGCAAGACCTAGGTTAAGATTGTATTTGGGCGACCTTGAGCGAATTTTCAAGGTCACAGGGTCACTTATGTGAAATTGGTTTCCGTTCGCTAAGTCATGAAGAACAATATAGAATTTGATGAAACCTGGTAGGATTATGTATCTTGGCAAGACCTAGGTTGAGATCGTATTTGGATGACCTTGAGCGAATTCTCAAGGTCACTGGGTCACTTATGTGAAATTGGTTTCTGTGCGATAAGTCTTGAAGAACTTGATGAAAATTGCTAGAGTAATGTATCTAGGTGAGAGCTAAACTAGGATTGTAATTTTCAAGCAAACTTGGTCATTTGTAATTTGTTATCACTGTAGCTTATTCAGAGACGTAAGTGTTCCACCGGGAGACATTTGATTTTCTGTTGGAAAATCAGTCTGTTCTAGTTGTAATATGCTTTATTCCTGCATGCACAAACCTGCTGACCAAGTATAATCAATACACTCATTTACTCAAAACTTTATATTCATCACAACCAGGAATAAGATACAGTGGAGACCTATCTCTATACATAGAGTCGTCCAAGAACACCATGAATTGTTTCATGTGATCATCAATTTATTGGTGTTGTGGGGAGGAAATTGGGCAGGTTGATTGGCGAATATAGTAGACGATGAACTTCTCTTTTAAAACCGTGTGAAGTAATGGAAAGGCAAATTAAATGACTTATACATGAGACCTGCAGCCAACCATGAATGTCCTGGTGTAAGGCACCAATGTTGTAGTTCCTGTGCCACACTGAGCTGCTGACTCAATGAAGGTGTAGCTAGGCTAGCAAGGTGCCAAAAGCAATGAAGTGTAGCTTGTGGGAGGCTCAGAATAACTTCCAGCTTCAGAGTCACAATGAAGAGAACCAAAAAACGTCACGACTATGGCTTGGATTCGGATCTGGTGCTGAGGACTGTAAACAGCAGCATTCGATTGGCCTATGTATGTGTAGATATGCTCATCTTGGAATGCTTCCTTCCTGCCAAAATTGTTTTAAAGCCAGATTCTCTGTGGCTTCTCCACAGTAAGAATGTTTTGCCTTTAACAGGAGTGTTTTTACACCTGAAAAAATGTATATATATATATATATATATATATATATATATATATATATATATATATATATATATATATATATATATATATATATATATATATATATATATATATATATATATATATATATATATATATATATATATATATATATATATACATATATATTGTTGCAGATTGTATCTGATGAGAATGGGTCAAAAGGCTATGGATTTGTACTTTTTGAAACCGAACAAGCAGCAAGAAATGCCATAGACAAAGTGAACGGTATGTTGCTGAATGGTAGAAAGGTGTAAGTAAATATTTTCATAAATTTTAAGCTTTCTACCTACAGTGGTTTATTTTGTGAACATGAAACACGACTATGGTGAGAGACCATATTCCCAGATCATAGAGAAAGGTGCACCGTTGGCTGAGCGGTAAGACGCTGGCCTTTCACCTCTGCAGCCTGTGTTCAATTCTTGTCCTAGGAAGCACGTGGAGAAAGTTCCTACCGCTTTAACCGTGCACGGTGGTGTTTTTTTCTCCGATTTCTTTGGTTTCCTCCACCACAGACCAGGTAGGAAGTATACGCCAACATCTGTGCTATGGAGAGTGACTTGATTAGTCAATGCTTGACTTCTTTCACAATCCATGTTAAAAAAATGTGTCTATACTAGGAACCATGTTCATGTGACCACATTTAAACAAATGTGTCTATACTAGAAACCACGTTTATGTGACCACTTTTGAATTTATTCTCTCTAAGGGGTGGTCACTCAACTGATGGGCTACTGTATCTTTATAGTGGTCCTTTGATGTTGGTGTTGCAGAAAGCAAATCTTGTGGATACCCCTAAAACCTTAAGTGAAGCAGGAAATCCCATGCTCATTTGCCAGAGTGCAATTTGGAACACTGACTAGAGTGTAGCAACAAAAAAATATACAGTAACCTAAAATATACATGTATATGCCTATCTATGTATATATATATATATATATATATATATATATATATATATATATATATATATATATATATATATATATATATATATATATATATATATATATATATATATTATATATATGTAGAGAGAGAGAGAGAGAGAGAGAGAGAGAGGCAAGTTGAAGTGGTTACATTTGTTCAAAGACCACCTGAGATATCTGTTATAAACAATTCAACTGTGATGACAGTAGTGCTCAGGGTTTCCCCAAGATAACCCTAGCATGGCAGTGGGATTTCCATATTAAACCGAATTCGAGCTAAATTCAGGCATTACAGCCCTATCCTCCTAGACCTTTTCATGGGAAACTTGTCACAGCCCTCATTTCAGGATCACAGGCTCTGAGAAATACTGCAAAAGAAGACCATTGGTAATTTATTTTGCATTGAAACTTGTGCCTCCAAGTTCTGAGGTTGTTTATGGCTTTGGAAATGAATTAGAGTAATGATTTGTGACATTGGAAGGTAATTTCACTTTTCTAGGGACATGGAACTACAGGATTAAATGAGCACAATTGATGATTACTAGCACTGTTTGACAGTTTAGGAAAATGTCCACCTTTTAACATATATTAAATTGCAACTCTGTTTGAAACATCTCCATTATGCGCACAACAAGCTTTTGGCATTTCAGTTTTTCCTAATCTCAGTTTGTCTCTGGGGAACTTGTAGTCATGTCACTGGCGCCACTTTTGTGCCTGACATCAACATGATCAACCTGTCTAGATCATATTTATACAAACAGAATTTTTGGTTCCATCAGGGATATTGCTTGGAAAGTTAACTCTACCTTTTTGATAATTTCACTTGTATTATGCATATCTGTAGCAAGTCTTTGTATTAAAGTAAAATTTACATGATGTTAGTCTATGTACATGAATTTTGCAGGTATGTAGGAAAATACATGTCTCGGAAAGAGCAAATGAAACAAATGGGTGACAAAGCCAAGAAATTCACAAATGTGTACATCAAAAACTTTGGAGAAGACATGGATGATGACAAACTACGTAAAATAGTTGAACCCTATGGGAAAATCATAAGTGCAAAAGTAAGTCAGGTTTGATTAGACCTACATGGTTCGAAATGCCTAACCACATTTGACAACTATAATATTCTGTTCAAAGTTCACCCACTCCTGCCCCTTAGTTTCACAAGCAAATTACTAGAAGGGTAAAGAGGGAAGAGTGTAACATAGGTTCAGCTTCAACCATGACTGGGTACATTAGGATCAGATAATGGTAAGAACTTTCACGGTGAACTCGTGTTGAGTCCTTTGATCTATGACTAAAACGGGAAATGGAAGCAAATTTATCGAACAAAATTAGCATTATTTCATAACAAACCAAACTGGTCATATTTACAGAGGCATTGGTCGTCACAGAAAAGTGTGCATCATTTTAACAGACCTGAACTAAGGTGGGGCTGTTGCTGGTGACATTATAAGGATCATGTAATGCCAATTCAATCAGATGTCCCCGTTTGGCCCTGTCAGAATTTTGTTTAAAGATTGATGTGATAGAACAACTTGTATTATGAGACTGTGGAAAAGTTGAGGTCAAACTGTCCAGAAGTGTCAAAGATAAGGCTCCCTAAGCAACAAGGGGATCATGCACATTTCCCTCTATTTTGCTTTTAACACTTCAAATGCCAGTCATTTCTTGCGCAGTGCTAACCATTTGTGGTACCCCAGTGTCGATAGAGTATTGCGTTGTGCTCAATACATCTCTGATGATAATTGTACACATTTGTTCTGCGCTAATTTGTTTGAAATGACACAGCACATGTGATTGATTTCCATAGCATTAAATCTTATTTTTTCTCTTGTTTTACAAGCTATATACAACTAGTGATTAGTTTTATTGAAGGCAAAACTAATATAGATGCTTGGCAAAAACAATGCTTCCAGTGTGCAAATGGAGCCTGGGCACAAGACTTTGCCTTCATCTGTACCAAATAAATGAAAGTCAATCGCATGTGGTTACAGGAATATATTACAACTTTGCTGTATAGATATGCCTATTTTCTGACATCTTTTAACCATACAAACATAGGATGTCGGCAGAAATAATAAATTCCTCAAAATATGTTTATGGATAGGAATATACTTGGCAGGTGATGACTGGTGATGACAACAGGCCGAGAGGTTTTGGATTTGTCAGCTTTGAAGAACCAGGGGCAGCAGAAAGGGTAAATGAATTTCCAAATTATCTCTTTTGAGTTCTATTATGTAAGTTTAAAAATCAGGAACTGTGCATCAAATTAATCTACGTAGTCAATATCAAACGTATAACTCTCACTTCATGGAACCATCATTCTGGTCTTAAAAGATGATCAACATGCTGCAGGAATTTTTAAAAGACCTTGAGGAAGGTTTACCTAACCGCTCACTTTCGATCCTGAAAAGCCTTGGTTGCATTCGGGTAGGAAAAGCAGGCCTATTCCTTAACTTGTTTGACATACAATCTGAGCAGACGTCAGGGAAAGAGAACAATACAAATTATTTCGACCTGTGGCCAAGAAAATGCGCACGCCCCAGAGTTTTGACTTGCAGATGATAGTCGAAACAAATTAAAGTAGATTCAATTCCAAAGTATGCAATAGGCTACAAAAAAGGATATCTCATAGAATATTGTGTAGCATGCAAGGAATGGTGTTTAAACACGTTTGCTCACATAAGCAGGTACTTATTTTACCCTTTCAAATTGCCAAATGCCCATTTAAAGAAATCACAGGGAATTAATATGCAATACCACAGAACATTTGGTCGAAGTTATGTCACAGTTCAAATGGTTACATAATGACCTGAAAATTTGGAAAAATTGGAACCGAAGATAAATGCCTTGCAAAATTTATTGTACGACATGCATACATGTTCCTTGAATGCAATGGTCAAATTTAAAAAACCCAGTAGTTATTTCATTTTATCTGAATATTATACAAAGTGGCAGTATTTGCAAAATTATATAAGCTTACTGCTGAAATTGTACAGCTTCAATTCGCATTTGTCAAATTGGTATAGATTTCCATTGCCATGAATTCCCAACTGGTTTGGTTCCAGTTAGCCAGACTGTGCAAGCAGTATTGCAATGCGCATTGCTGTGCATCCCATGACATAATTCATACCTCACATGCTTATTGTCCTGCATAAGATCTCCGGCCAGTTCAAAAATGGGTGATGTGTGAGCTTGACAGAATCCCCAAGGTCACAGCCATTTTAGTGAATTTGGTTTTCATGTGATAAGTTGACAGGTGTTTGACATAGGCCTTTGCCATATTGCACATTCTTACAGTCGTGAATGAGAAGGAAGATGGGTGACTTTGACCCAGTTCCAAAGGTCGCATAGGCATTTATGGGAATTTGGTTTTGGCGCAAAAAATTCAAAAGTTTTTGTCAATCTCTTCATATTACACATGCTTATAGACCTGCATAAGTGCTAATGAGTTCAAAATCGGGTGACCTTGACTCATTCCCAAGGTCACAGAGCCGTTTTAGTGAATTTGGTTTTCAACCGAACAAATGAAATTTTCTGACATAGGCCTGTCATATTGAATGTGCTCATAGTCCTGCAGAAGGTCTCGGAAAAATTCAAAGGTGAATGACGTTGACCCAATTCCCAAGGTCATATGACCATTTTAGGGAATTCTGCTTTCACACGATAATTGAAAAGTTTTTTAGATTGGCACACACGCTTATAGTACTGCATGGGGTCCTATATGGGGTCGAAGATGGTTGAATTGCAAAGGTCACAGAGCCTTTTAAAGTGAATTTGGCTTTCATACTTTTTGGTTGAAAAGTTTTTGCCATAGGCCTTACATGCTCTTATTGCACATGATTGTAGTCCCACATGAACTGTCCGGCGATTTTGAAGATGGGTGACCTTGTCACTATTCTGGCTATTATTGTTGAAAAAGCACAAGAGGCCATATATCTAGCATTCTCTATGCTGGCTATTAATGTTGAAATAGCACAAGAGGCCATAGATCTAGCATTCTCTGACAGCGTTTTAATTACAATTTCTAAAGTAGGTCAATATTACAGGGAGAATATTTTTTCAGTGTGTGCCCATGTTCTTAATTAACCCTGAACTGTAGAACTTTTGTTTATACATGCATTACAGTAGATTTAATGAACAGTTGACTGATGTCCTTTACAGAGTATTAGCTCATAGAAATATGGTGTTTGAATTAAAATGCTGTAGGTTATATTTAAGAATATAGTTTCACTGTGTGTGAAAACTTTAAAATGCTTTACGTGTGAATAAGCACATTCTAGCGTTAGCTATTTGCCCTTGTAACACAATTTAGCAATGGGTATGTGAGCACTGATATGCCCTACATGTATTCACCAAATAAAATTACATGAGCTGGATAATGACATCTGATCAGTACTTTTTAAGGCTGTGGAAGAAATGAATGGCAAAGAGATACATGGAGGACGTCCAGTGTATGTGGGCAGGGCTCTAAAGAAGATGGAGCGACAGGCTGAACTAAAGGAAAAATTTGAACGTCTGAAGATGGAACCAATCAACAGGTACCAGTGCGTCAACCTGTATGTGAAAAACCTGGAGGATGTCATTGATGATGAGAGGCTTAGGAAAGAGTTCTTGCAGTTTGGCACCATCACCAGTGCAAAGGTAAGTTTTTGGGATGAATAGTGATAACAAGTTTAAAACGGTGTTGGCACTTGGCTACAGCCTCTGGTGAAAAGTTCTTGGTCTGTGATCCACATTTGAAGAGAAATGTATGCAACCAGTGGCACCCAAGAGCCAGTGTCTTGTTCTGGACCTGGTTTTTCCGATACCTTTAGAACATAAAAATTATGTGTGCATGTGATGTTGGCCTGCATATTGAAGAATCCAGGCTTGGATGTATGCAAGAGTACAGTTGCACACAAACTGATGAGAGAGTAGCTATTATTTTCCACTGTATGTATTTTTAGGTATCTGCTGTGCTGTACATACTACACATAATACAGAAAAGCATGAATTACATGACTGATCTGCGATCGTCTTTCATGTGCTGAATTTTCACCAATTATGCATTTTAAGGTCGTGGTCAAATTTTTCGAAATTGTGACGGACATTGACCTATTTTTCAAGGTCATTAAGCTCTGCAACACTTACTTCAACATGTTGAGTAAATATGAGGCTAGCGTTTCCAAAAACATATGCATGCCGCAAATGTTTTTCATCCTGTATGGAACTTATATTGCATAATGTGAAAGACCTTGACTTACTTTAGATCATATGACGTGGTTTTTAGCTAAGCTGACCGACCAGTCAGGCTGAGCTTTTAGGAGGCTGAGTTGTCTCCGTCCGTTTACAATTACATTTTCGACTTCTTCAAAACCATCAACCATATTCACTTCAAACATGGTGGGGATATGCCTTGAGTGAGTCTCTACCAAGTTTGTTCAGCTGGTCACACTCCTCTTTTTTTCTATTTTTTTATGATGTTTTTTTGGGGGGGAGGAGGGGCCAATCATAAAATTTCTTCTCCAAAACTGCTCACCCAGTTGCTTTAATATCACACAGGAACGCTCCTGGCATCTCCTTGTTCACAAAGTGGCGCTGCAATTTTCTGTTTTTTTGTGTGTTTTCACTATTTTCAACTTATCCGGAACTGTCACTCAGATTCAGCTGAAACTACGTGACTACGTTCCTTGTGAAAGGGTCAAACAAAGTTGTTCACTAGGTGGCACTGCTGAGGATTCCTGCTTTTTAAGTATTTTTTTAATTCGTTACTTACTGGTAAATTTACCTTTCATTTTTATTTACTATGTTAGGCAAGTCAATGGGGTAACAACTTCTGTGAAACTGTCATCCAGATTCACTTCCAACTTGGTGACAATGTACCTTGGGTGGGTCTCTGCCAAGTTCAAGTTCAAATGGTCACGCTCCAATATTTGTTTGATCTTTTTAATGATTTTTTTTATTCTTTTTGGTGGCAAATCTTAGATCTTTTCACAAACTCCTCACTCAATTGTTTTTTTGTTTTTTTTTTTTTTTGTTTTTTTTTTTTTTGTTTTTTTTTATCACAGCACTAGCACTCCTTGGGTCTCCTAGTTTTTGATTTATTCACCAGGTGGGGCTGCAATTTTAAGAACAGCTGACTTGCTTGTCAGGCTGTGCTTTTAGGAGGTTCAGTTGTCATGTCTCAGAAATACATCCAAAAGTCATATGCACTCAGCTAAACCTCAACACAGCTCTAGTCAGTTCCAACCTTGATTTTGTGGGACAAGTTTAGGTCAGCTGAGCACAGGTTGTTCACACAGCCCTCTAGTTTTATTTGTGATGGACATTACATGTCAAGTTGTGTTCATAAATCCATGTACCATTACAGGAACATTATACAGGCAAAACATTATTATATAAGGAGTCATGGTGGCACCATTGGTGGTAATAATGGTGCTGCCATAGTGGGTATCAAAACATATTAGATGATTGTGGGAGCAACTTGAAATGAAATCCCCAAATCGACACAAAATATGCATTTATGCCAATTGTCAAATTTTGTAATATGTTGTATGACCTTGAGCTACTTTCCAAGAGCATTAAGCACTTTGGAAATTGACACTAAATTCAATAATATGTTGATTAAAAAGAATATGGTAGATGGTACCAAGTGTACCAAAAATGTGTACCACATTGAAGTTTGACTGTGCGTGATATTTGTCCTGGTTAAACATGGAATGTATTTCAGGAAATTGTTTGCTTGTTTTTTTTATTTTTTATTGTTATGTTGTTCATCAGCAAACCATTAAGCCCATGAGCCTCTTGTTCAAATGGTAAATCAGATATGTTGGGTACAAAAAAATGGAGACAGAAACCATGACATGGAGGTATAGTGAGACTGCATTCTGAGGCATTTGCCCAGAAATTCCAGCTTGCAATCAGAGACAGTGTATTTTGGGCTGGCAACAGCCTTCAGCCAGAAAGTCTTTGGCTCCTCTAAGAACAAGTTGGCCTCAGGCATTTATCATAAAATCATTATGTCACACCAGCCTGGATAAGATTGAAAAATTCATAATTGGTTTGGCTGAAGAAATGATGTAATGGTATACTTTTCTTTGTAGGTGATGACTGAAGGTGGACCAAGGAGATACAGACCTAATGGCATGGTAAGTGAAGGCAAGTGGATAGATGTACAATGCTATAAGCCCATAGATAAAATAGTGTCTCAGTTGATGGCTGCAGTTAACTTCGTTGATCATGGCCATATTGATCAAATTGATACACAGGAGATGTGGTAAATTTGAAATGTAATTTCAATTTCATATATTTCATTAATTTCAGAGAATGAAAAATGGAAAGTGTTTTTATACATTCCAAGGATGGAGTTGAGCCGTAATACACAATAGAAATGGGGTTAGCTTGTTGTGGACAAGAACAATTAAAAAAAAAACAGTTTGAAAAAAAAGTAATATTGCACATACATAACAGAAGTGGAGTTAAATTTGTTGTGGACAAGCACTACAAATTTATCATTTGAAAAAAAAACACATTGCACTTAATGGAATAAACTTGAATACTTCACTCCTGCCTGATTTTATATTTCAGCAGTAGGTATGGGAATCTGTATTGAACACTTGACCAGGACTCATTATAATGTTATTTTTTTCCCTTAATTTCAGCTAATTGAACCAGGGCGTTCGAAAGGCTTTGGTTTTGTGTGCTTCAGTTCTCCAGAAGAGGCCACCAAGGCTATGACAGAGATGAATGGCCGCATTGTGGTGTCCAGGCCTCTCTATGTTGCATTTGCACAGCGCAAAGAGGAACGCAAGGCTCATCTGGCTTCGCAGTATATGCAAAGAGTAGCCAGCATGCGAATGCAGGTACTGAATACAAAAAAAACTTGTATTGCTCATAACTTTTCTTTTCAATCCTGCGTCCTCCTTATCTACTTAAAGGACTTATCCACAGCCAGCAATTTTACCTCATCTTTGTACGCTGGTGACACAAACCTATTAGGCACAGCCTGTAATTTTAACTGAAACATTGCCTCAATCTTCATTATCTGACCAAATAAATGAAGAACTTAAAAAAAAAGTTAGTGACTGGTAGGCTGTGAATAAGCTATCACATCATGTAAATAAAACTAAGTTCATGATCTTCCACACAAAGCAAAAATACTTACCCCCTCACCAAATACCAAATATAATGATTAGCAATGAAGCAGTTGAGAGTTTCAAATTTTTAGGAATAAATGTGTGAATTTTGTTTCAAACAAATTTTGCCCCCACTTCGAAGGAAAAGGGGGCATAAAGTGATTACTTTGTCCTAGTGTCTGTGTATCGACAGACCGATTTTTCAGCGATAACTCGGGAAGTTTTTTGCTAAGATCTTTCATGTTACACATGTTTATAGCCCTGAATAAAGTCTTTGGCAATTTTGAAGACCGCTGACCGTCACCCAATCCCCAGGGTTACAGACATTTTAGTGAATTTGGTTTTCACGTGATAACTTGAAAAGTTTTTGACAAAGGCTTGTCAAATTAAAGGTGATAACAATCCTACATCATGTCTTGGACGATTTGGAAGAGGGGTGACCTTAACCCAATTTTTAGCTTGAAATGTGTGCGACCTAAGCCTCTCTAAAACTGCAAGTGATTATAGTCCTACATAAGGTCTCGAACTAATTCCAAGACGGGTGACCTTGACCCAATTTTCGAGGCCTAGAGCCATTTTCATGAATTATTGTACTCCTGGACACTGTCTTCGACTTATGCAAAGATTGGTGACCTTGAGTTAATTTGCAAGGTCACAGAGCCATAGCACAAGATTGACTCCTGTCAGTGCTGGGGAGCATAGATCTGATAATCTTTGATTGCATTTTAATTCACATTTACAAATCTTCAGCCTTCAAAGTTTTCCTGAATGCTTGTAAGTGGTAGGAATTTCAAAGGAAATCTGGAAGTTTGACATTACCGCTGGCTTGAGCTGATTGCCATAAGTGTCTGCTTGGTGTACAGGGGCAACAAGTGGGTCAGATGTTCAACCCTAGCAATACTGGATACTTCGTACCTCAGATGGCTCCGCAACAGCGCGGATACTTCAGTCTAGCTCAGATGGCTCAGGTTCGAGCACGCCCGCGATGGAAGCCACAGCAAGTCCGCCCTGGGACACAACCTTCAGGTAAATGATTTCTTGTCATCCCGTGGGGACACACATGTCTGCCCATGGTTCCTTGCTATTCTGTGAAGATTCTGCAATTCCTCTTTTGTGCTACCCATAAGGACAATGTCACCGGCAAAAAACAAACCTGGTATGCTCTCCTCTCCCATGTTAACACCCCTTGCACCCTCTAGGAGCTGTTCACATAACTCACATAGCTATAATGCAAAATAGAGGATAAAACACAGCTTGTTTTAACTTGATACACAGCTCCCCTCCTTCCACTTCGATCTCCCTCAGACTCGCTGTACATTTTAGGTTTGCATATACGTGTACAGCTCTCGAACCAAAGGTTTAAAAGGCAGGTAGGTGTTTCTATTGTTGCGGCTTAAATGACATGTCATTATAGGATAATATAAGGTGACTTGTCACTATTCTCATGTTTAAGATACAGTGTATTATAAGAATAGGGGATAAGGGAGCGTTGTTAATCCACATCAAGATTCATGCATATATGCCATAACTAACGGGACATCTATCAGAACCAGGGAGGTGGATTGAGACATGAACATCCCTGTCAGACCCGAAACCTTCTATGTATAAATATAATTTGTTTTATGATGGTATTGGATATCAGATGTTTTGTTATAAATACACATTTTATATGCACAGATTGCATAATTTATATATGTCTTTATACAAATTTAGAATTATGTTCAGTTTTTTGGCTGTGAGCAATACAATGAAATTATCACAGGATGATGTTTTCATATAAATTCCACGATCAATAATCCCATACTGGTAACTTGACTATGGGACCGAATAGAAGAGAGGCATAGTTTGTCTTTTTTGCCAGGAGCACCTTTTCTTTTTTTCTCTCTCTCTTTTTTTTTTTTTTTTTTTTTGGTGACAGGCATATATGTATGTTTTCATCAAACTCAGCCAATAAGATATGAAGGCAAAAGTGTGTTTTTTTTTTAAGAAAGAAGTCATATTGTGTAATTTTTGGTATGTGGAAGCATTGTAAATAACAGAAAGATGAGAAGGGGTTAAAAAAATTGGAAATTAAGCAAAACAAAAAATAAGGCGAGTGGGGTTGTATATTTTCATCATATTCGAATTTAATGGAATCTAAATCTGTCTTTTCATTTGTATGTTATATGGCATGACCTTTGGCGAGTTTTGGGGGCATAAAGCAAGCATCGAGTGGAAAAAGATGGAAACTTGCGACACATTTTATGTCTGGATCTGGGTAATGCCTGAAGGTTTTTTTGAAAAAAAAAATGCAGTTTGAATTTTCAAGGGTTCCAAACCATGCAAGGACCAGTGCGACAAGGACGTCCAACAACCCAACAACAGCCAGTGCGTGGAGCAGTCACCGCCCGACCAATCACAGGACAGCGAGCAGCAGCCGGTGCACAGCGGGTACCAAATATGGCTGCACCAGTAGGTAGGCCTCCTGCTGGCATGGCCCCCACTGGACCACCCCCACGTGTAAGCTACAAGTACACCGCCACCATGCGTAACCCTCCAGCGCCAGTCGCCTCGGCCCAGCAAGCCCAGGTACCACAGGTAAGACAAAATAATGCCTGCGTGGTACTCCGGTTTGCCAGGCCAGAAACCATGTTTGCGATGCAGTGGCGATGCTTGTGAAGTCTTACGATGTCTTGTGAAGTACCTTGGACCTTTTCTGGCGATTCTTGCGATGTCTTGTGAAGTTCCTTGGACCTTTCCTGGCGATTCTTGCGATGTCTTGTGATTCCGTTGTGACGGCTTGCGACGTTTTGTGATGCCTTGCGACGTGTTGCGATGCCTTGCGATATGTTGCGATGCCTTATGAAGCTTGCAATGTCTTGTGACGCTTGTGGCATTTGCACATGAGGTGAGCGATTGGTAATAAGGCGCATAAGCAAGGTTAGTGTTTGAGTTGCTAGTAGCAAGGTGCCTCAATGTCACTGCTAACTTCCTGTGGTGAATGGGCCGGAGCAACTCATCAAATAGGGCAGGTTCGAGGCATGTGAATTTCTTGTAGTGGTCACAGCAAGCCTTACGGCCGTATCTCACAGCTCGAGACTAGTTGGAGACACAAAATTGCGAGAAAATATGCGAACTTGCGACAATTTCCATTTTGAATCACACTGAACTGGTACTTGAGACAAATTTGCGTATGTCTCACGAATGTTGCATGAATGTCGCACAATCACCTGGCCAAATTTGGGCAAAAATTCACCAGGGGTTCACATGCATATTGCGTGAATGTTAAACAAAATTCGCAAGAAAAATCATGGGAATTTTGCATGACAAAATTGCGAATTTTTTACATTTGTGACTGTTATGCAGCAGTTGTATGATTGTCGTGCAAGGGTCGTGCAACGGTCATGCAATTTGTTCGCAGTTTATTCCCAAGTTATTCGCAATTTTGCCCCCCCCCCGCCAGTTCGCACGTGCTTGGCACCAATTTCAAATTCTCCCCTTTACCTCCAGTCAGTCACAATTTAGTTTCATAGGCCGCCAACTCCAAACAAATTTGTCTCCCATTTCTCGCACCTTCTAACTCACTGAAACTAAATTGAGATGGGTTCCGGACACCCGCAACCACTCTGTGACTATTTTGAAAGAAAATTAGTTGCACATTTTTTCTTTTTTTTTTTTGAACAAATTCAAAATTCTAAGGTGGTCATATTCATATCCAATAGCGCGGCCCTGCAATGAAGGCAAAGAAATCGAGAACCCCTGCAAACATTTCAAGACACTTTGGAAACTCCCAGGCGAATGCCGTTCGCAATTTGTCGCCAACAGTCGCTGCCCAGTGGGATACGGGCTTAACATGCTGTCCAACAATAACGGCAAGCTCAGCCAGAGTTCTGATCCTTGTGGTAGATATTGTACAATTGATGAATAGGAAAGGGGTGGTGGTCATATTCATTTCTTCCAGCAATCCTCTCCCCTAGCGATATGAAAATGCAAAAATCACAAAAACAAATTGCTATGAATAGCATATATCATAACTATTTCACATGGTGTGGCAAGGAGGTGCAGAGAAACGCAAATAAACGCAAGGGGACACAATATGTCGCAAGCAATTTGCAAGAAAAAATGCTAAAAGTCACTAATAATATCGCAAGATTCGCAATGAGTCGCTACACTTCGCAAGGGGTCCCACGGGTCGCAAGCATTTCACAAGAGTCGCAGCCACTCAAACTCAGGCGACTCTTGCGAAGTGGGTCACAAACCCTAGCGACTCGATTGCAACTCTAGCGATGAGAAGCGACTTCCATGTGATTTCTTGGCGACGTAGGCTTTTTTTTCAAATCTAGGAGACGCTTACTGCTTTACAAAAGTCATTACAAAAAGTAGTGTGAAGTCATAAGAAATGCTAGTGACGCTTATGAAGCCTTTGCAATGCACTGTGATTGTCTTGCGAAGTTTTAAAATCGCAAGCCATTGCAAGGGACTTCACTACAGTGGAGAGCAGCTTTAGCGACTGGTCACTGGCAATATAGCAACCATTTCAAAAACGTGTCTCTGAGTGGTCACAGGTGGTGTGGGAGATTGCTGAGCAGCAACACGTCACGGATGAGTTATCTAAACTGCACATGGTTAATAAGCTTTGTCGTATTTTGATAAGTTTAGTGTGTGTATATTACATGTACACGCGATCATGGTGTACATTGTGAAATGTATTTTTGATGCATGCATGTATATATTTTCTTCGCCTCATGGGGGTGCTAATATAGTATTATTAATTATTATTGAAAAACATAAACAAAATACATTGAAGGCACACGCCTGGCTATGGCAAACCAAACCTGCAAATATTCACAATTAGAGATTCACAAATAGAGATATATATATTAGAAACACAGATATGTGAATTAAAAATACAAATATCTGTATTTTGGGCCAGATATCTGAATTACAAATACAGATAATAACTGGAAACATTGATTTGCTTCTTAGCAAATCAGTCAGAGTGTGCAAAACACTTAAAATATTGCCTATTCAGTATTTATTTAACTACTGCAACATTTTTTTTTCAGCCACCAATTTAAAAAACCTATAAATTGAAGTTAGAAAGGCACCACAATCTGCTATAGTTTGAGGCAATTCAAGATTTAAGTTTCGTGTATTTGGCTAATTTGCAAATATCAAATCATACAACTTCGACTCATGGTTCACCGCATGTAGTATCCCACAAATCCATTAATTGAAGTTTGAATAACACCTCAGTCCATGGTAGTTTGGACGTAATTCCAGATTTAAATTTTGTATATTTACTTAATTTGTATAAGTTAATGTACTACAACTTTGGTTCATGCTCATTAGATGTGGCTATGTCGCTAGCATACCAATTGAGGCGGGAATGGCACCTTTACCTGTGATACTTTTTGAGTTATTCCAGATTTGAATTTTGTGCATTCATCTGATTTGCATAAACCAAAATGCTACAACTTCGGTTCATGATTCATTGGATGCGGCAACATCACAACCCACAAATTGAAGTGGATGGTGCCTCTATTTATAATAGTTTTGGAGATATTCAAGTTTTAAAGGTTTCAGGTGCTCCTAATTAGCACAATTTAAAATGCTAGTTTTTATTCATTTTCCATTAGCTTTGCGGGTTGCACAAACCTGTATGTACTGCTTTAAATTGTGTAAAAGTGTCTCTCTGTAATAGGTTGGAAGATATGAATAAAAGCTTTGGAAATTTTAATTGCCCCTTGTTTGCAAATTTTCCAACATCATGACTGTTCAAAATAATGTGCAGAACGTCACTACTAGGTCTACCCCCATGCCAAGTTTGGTACTTTTCGATACAGTAGCGTATGAGAAAACCTGACCACATATTCACACATAAACATATATAAAAAATGATATACATAAATAACTATTTGAGGAAAATCAAGAAATCTGTGATCACACACAGACTTTATAATTAAATAAATAGATACAGAAAGAAACATAAAGAACAAAAAAAAGTATTTGAGGAAAATCAAGTCTGTGTTCACACACAGACTTAATTATAGATGCATCGCTATGTACAGTCTATGCAGCATATTCCTGTTTAGATGCTACATGTAAGTTTAATTAGGATTAGGACCAGAAGAAAGTAGAAATATTGGTATTTTTGGTGGTCAAATACAGATACATGTAAGCTCGTAATTTGCCTATACAGTGTACGACTGCATAGGCCTCTTTCTCTTCCGTCGACCACTTTCTTTGAGATGTGGAGAGTTGGTGGGAGACATATTGTATCACCCTTTCCACCCCAGCATTATCATCCTGCACTAAAATACCCCCCACACAGGTGTCGCTAGCGTCTGTGTATAGTTTATAGCTCTTATCAGTCTGAGGGTATGCCATCACTTCCCACGACATCAGCAACTCCCTTAGGTTCTCAAATGACGATTGTTGCTCAGGGCCCCATATGAAAGGCTGATATTTACGTGTCAGCTTTACTAGGGGTTCAGACACTCGTGCATAGCCTGGTATAGTTTTTTGAGTAATAATTAGCCATCCCCATAAAAGAGCACACTTGCTTCAAGTTCCTAGGGGTTAGCATTTCACAATAGCTTGCACCTTCTCTGGATCACTGCGGATGCCATCCGGGGTAAAGATGTATCCCAGTAATTGGACTTCTTCCATGCCAAAGTGGCATTTGGAAGCCTTCAATTTTAGTTTAGCCACACGCACCCTGTCAAACACAGCCTGTAAGTCTCTGATATGGGTTGCTGGGGACTCTGATGCTATAATTAGATCGTCAATGAAAAACCCAAACGCACTTGCCTAATCGGTCAGACAAGGCCATTTCCGTTGTCCTTTGGAGAATACTCGGCATGTTGGCAAAGCCAAAGCTGCCATATGTAAAATTAAAAAGAGCACAGTGACAGATAAACACAGTCTTATCCTGGTCTCCTTTAGCCACGGGGATTTGATTGTAGGCTACTTTTGGGTCACAAATGCTATAAATAGACTTACCTCCAAGTTGATCTTGAATGAGCGGCAATGGATACCTATCTTTTACAGTCACCTAATTCAACTTGCGTTAGTCTACACAGATCCTTCTTTGGGACCAAGCAGACTGGGGAGGCCCATGGTGAATTGGTAAGAACAATGACTCCATCCTGCAGTATTTGGTCTACACACTCATCTACTATTTCATCTATTTGCAAGGGGGGTCCTAGATGGGCGTTGACACACAGGCAGGTGGTCCCCAGTGTTGGTGGTCACCTCTGCTAGGGAACATTTGCCAAAAGGGTCCCCTTCTTCAAAGAAGATATCCCCATTTTTGGCAATCACTTCATCAAATTTCAAACAGCCATTACCTAACAAGTTACCCTCTGTTTGTACACCATGTAGGGTCCGTGTAGGACTGTTTGAATCTATTGTGGGCCACCCATTGACGGTTGTACTGATAGTGGTCTTCCCTGCCACCATAACAATTGTCTGGCATAATCTACAACCACTCCATTGGCAGCTAAAGCATCATCGCCAATGATACATTGAGGTTTAAATGCCATCTACAACCAATACCGCCTAAATTTCCTAGCCCCTTGAAATGGATTTCAGTTTTACCATGTACCTTAATTGGGGCTCCTGAAACAGTGAACAATGCAGTCGCAGGTTTCAATAATATAACTCTACCGCTATCACTACAAATCTGCTTGTACACCACATTGTGCAGAAGTGAAACACTAGCTCCAGTGTCTATAAGACAAGTTATACTCACATTCCCGACTCTTACAGACAAGCCCAGTCTGGAACAAGCGTGATCGACTCCTGCCGACTCTAGTTTTCCAAAAAGGGATGTCCACGCTTGGTCCCGCTCCATCTACTCTAGGTCGTGGCGGGGCGCTGCGGGCATCCAGCCTGATAATGGTTCCCTCCACATCTGAAGCATTCCACTGATCTGGGATTTTGGAGCTCTCCTTGCCTCCCTGTTTTTTGGCCGTGCATCATTAGGTTTGGGTTGTCCTCCATACCAGCTCATCAGCTGATAAGAATGTTCTCTCAATGTGGGCTTTTATTCTTGCCCATGTTACATTGGCTCACTCTTCAGGTTAGCTCTCTATGAAACGAAGGAGTTCTCTCCTTAGTGGCCCACAGGTGGCTTGCGTAGCAATTAACAAGATTCAGGCATTGTCATTTTGAAGCTGTGGAAAAAGTAAGTCTATATCATATAGGAAGTTTTGAGTCTGTGTACTGATCCCTCCGTCGCATGGAGTTAAGCTTTCACTAAGTGCTTTCAGTTTGTCTTTCCATTGCTGGGTTTGCCACTGTGCCGTTTGTTGCACATGAACTGCTGTTTGCACATTCTTAAAGTCATTATATAGTCCAATAAGGTTGTTGGAGAGGGCTTCCCGCTGATTGCCTTGTATGTTGTAACTTGGTATTCCCAGGAATAAAATCACGAATCGCTCGCCAATGTAAAACCTAGACCAGTATATTTTATTTGTCAATAATGATAATCAAAAATGGCTTGTTTGTATGCAATGTAAACGCTCAGAAGATCACTGTTCTGCTGGATTAAATAAAAGCGTCCACACCCGAGTTTGGCTAGATGGTAAAAGCCCTTTATTGCTTCCAAACACATGGCTATGGGGAGGAGAGAGAACTGACAATTAAAAGGTAATTAAGGTGTTATTTCATAAACAATGATTAACGCCAGACTCTCTCTCTCTCTCTCTCTCCCCCCCCCCCATAGTGGAAACAGTCTAGATGGATATTATGCTGGACGAGGGGGGTGGGGGGTGACAGCACATTACATCAGGTCTCTGCCAGATCTTCTTCAACACAGTCTCTCTCTCTCTCTCTCTCTCTCCTCTTCTCTCTCTCTCTCTCTCTCTCTCTCTCCTCTCTCTCTCTCCTCTCTCTCTCTCTCTCCTCTCTCTCTCATCCTCTCTCTCTCTCTCTCTCTCTCTCTCTCTCTCTCTCTCTCTCTCTCTCTCTCTCTCTCTCTCTCTCTCTCCTCTCTCTCTCTCTCTCTCTCTCTCTCTCTCTCTCTCTCTCCAGGTCGCAAAGTATCATTAATCCTCTGGGCCAAGTAGCAAAACACCATTAAATGGTAGAAGGTCATTAACAGCGAGTCAGAAGTCTTTAAGCAGATAACCAGATTTAAAACAAACTTTCCGTTTCGAAGGTGTTGTAATAACCAGACCCAAGATGCCAGCAAGTCTAGAAATCACATCTCACATGTCTATCTCTGGCCGTTGAGAGATGGATAATTCATTTACCAAAACACTCGCCATGCAGTCTCTGGAGAAGCATATTAACAATATTATTTGGCCAATCAACATTGCTCGGCTAATTGCCTTAACTGGTGCACCATAATATCTGCTATGTTTAAAAGTTTACTGGCTTTCTCATTTACTCCTAAAGTACTAACCCTTAGATGATTGCACTTATAATTTATTTCATGAATAGTATTCAATTTCTATAGAATTTATTTCAAATCATTACAACATGATAAGTTGACATATTATTGATATAGGTCTTGAAGATTGCAGTTAATTAGAGTCCTACATAATATACTAGACCAATACAAAGGTGGCTCAACTTGACTCAAATCCCAAGGTCAAAGTCATTTTAGTGAATTTGGCTTTCATGCTGTAAGTTGAAAGGTTTTGACATAGGCTCTCTTGCTTTCCGTACTGCACATGATTTTAGTCCTACATCAGGTCTCGGACGAATTTGAAGATTGGTGATCTTGTCACTTTACTGCCTTTTAATGTTCATATATAGCCCAAGAATGACTCCTGTCAGCATTGACAGCAGTAGCTGGAAGGGGGGGGGGGGGCATAGATCTAGCATTATCTGATGGTGTTTGTTTCTAATGTAGGTAAATGTGGAGAATATTTTTGCAGTGTGATCCCATGTTTGCAATTACCCCTTTACGTCAGCCAAACCCAACTACCAACTAAAGAAAAATTGAAAACTTTTGTGTATAGCTGCATAACAGTAGATTTAATGAAGAGTAGACTGACTTTTCACCTTCATTCACAGGGTATTTGCTCATAGAAATATGATGTTTGAAAATAAGTGCTGTAGGTTATATTATAAAAATAAGTTTCCAGGTCCGGAAAACTTTTTATAATGCTCCAAATGAGACAGTTTAGCAGTGGATATGACAGCAGTGATATGCCCTGCATGTTTACACCAAATAAATTACATGGACTGAATGTTACCATCTGATAAATATTTTGAAGGCTGTGAAAGAAATGAAAGGCAAAAAGATGCATGGAGGACATCCAGTGTATGTTGGTAGGGCTCAAAGGATGATGGAGCGACAGGCTGAATTAAAGGAAAAGTGTCAAGGTCTGAAGATGCAAAAAATCAACAGGTACCATGGTGTCAACTTGTATGTGAAAAACCTGGATGATGTCATTGATGATGAGCAGCTTAGGAAAGAGTTCTCGCAGTATGGCACCATCACCAGTACAAAGCTGGGTTTTTGGAGTGAATGGTGATAAACACAAGTTTTTTTCTTATGTCAAATCAACAACAAAAACATATTGAAGGAGTGCTATATACTTGGCTATACCCTCATCTGAAAAGTTCTAGGTCGGTGATCTATATCTGAAGAGTAATGTAAGCAACCAGTGGCACCCTAGAGCGAGTGTCTTGATCTGAACCTGGCTTCTCCTATACCACTGGGACATACAAATCTGTGTGCACATGATGTTGGCCTGCGTATTGAAGAATTGGGGCTTGGATGTATGCAAAATTACAGTGGCACACAAACTGATGTGAGAGTGGTTTTTATTTTCCACTTTCTGTATTTCTAGGCATCTGGTGTGCTGTACATACTTGACATAATACAGAAAAGCATGAATTACATGACTGATCTGCGGTTGTTTTGCATGTGTTGGATTTTTACCAATTATGCATAAGGTCATTGTCAAATTTTCCAAAATTATGAAGAACATTGACCTATTTTTTGCAACGTCATTAAGCTCTTAATTCAAATGTTGAGTAAGAATAAGGCTAGCGTTACCAAACATGCCACAAATGTTTTTCATCATATATGGAACTTAAGTATTGCATAATGTGAATGACCTTGACCTACTTTAGGTCACGTGACATGATATTTAGCTTACCTGACTGACTAGTCAGGCTGAGCTAAGTTGTCCCTTTGTCCATTCACAATTACATTTTCGACTTCTCCAAAACCATCAACTATATTCACTTCGAATGTGATCGGGACATGCCTTGGGTATATTCACTTCAAATATGGTCGGGGCATGCCTTGGGTATATTCATTTCAAATATGGTCGGAACATGCCTTGGGTGAGTCTCTACCAAGTTTGTTCAGCTGGTCACGCTCCAGTGATTTATTTTTTTTGTTCTTTTTTAGGGCAAATTATAAAATTTCTTCTCCAAAACTGCTCATCCAGTTGCTTTAATATCACATAGGAACACTTCTGGCCTCTCCTAGTTCTTAACTTGTTCACCAGGTGGAGCTGTAATTTTGTACATTTTGTCTTTTTCGCTATTTTTGACTTCTACAGAGCCGTCACTCAAAAAACAGCTGAAAGTTTGTGGATATGTTCTTGTGAAAGGGTCAAACAAAATTGTTCACTAGGTTGCACTGCTGAGGATTCCTGATTTTTAAGTAATTTTTTATTTGGGTACTTCCTGGTAAAGGCAGCTTTCATTTTTATTTACTATGTAAGTCAATGGGCATTGTAATACATTGTACTAATTTTATATTTTCAACTTCTCCAAAACCATCAGCCGGATTGACTTAAAACTTTGCACCTTGGGTGGGTTTCTACCAAGTGTCTTCAAATGGTCACACTTTAGTGACTTCTTGAATTTGTATGTTTTTTTTTCTTTTTTGGGGGCAAATCTTAAAAAGTCTCTCTCACCCAATTGCTTTGATATCACACAGGAGCATTTCTAGGCACTCCTCATTCTTAATCTATTCACCAGGTTGCAATGCAATTTTTGTTGGGTTTTTTTATGTTTTTTGTGTGTTGTCATATTATTGACTTCTCTGGAACCATCACTTAGATTAAACTGAAACTTAGTGGATATGTGCCTTGCGAAAAGTCAAACAAAGTTGTTGACTAGGTGGCACTGCTGTGGATTCCTCGTTTTCAACATTTTTTTTTTTTCAGGTACGGTACTTCTCGTCAAATGCACGTTTCCTATCAATTACTCTGCAAGTCAATGGGCAAACAACTTCTGTGTTAGTGTCATCCAGATTCACTTCCAACTTGGTGGCAATGTAACTTGGGTGGGTCTCTGCCAAGTTCAAGTTCAAATGGTCATGCTCCAATGATTTTTGGATTTTTGAATGAATTTTATGTTCTTTTTGGGGGGGGGGGGTGGGAATCTTAAAAGATCTTCTCCAAAACTCCTGACCCAACTGCTTTTTTATCACAGTACTAACACTCCTAGGGTCTCCAAGTTCTTAATTTATTCACCAGGTGGGGCTGCAATTTTTAGCTCAGCTGACCTGCTAGTCAGGCTGTGCTTTAAGGAGGCTCAGTTGTCTTATCTTAGAAATACATCCCAATGTCATATGCACTCAGCTGAACCTCAACACAGGTTTAGTCAGTTTAAACTTTGATTTTGTGGGACATGTCTAGGTCAGCTGAGCACAGGCTGATCACACAGCCCTCTAGTTTTATTGTGATGGTCATTACATGTCAACTTCTGGTCATACATCCATATGCCACTACAGGAACATTATACAGGCAAAAGTTCATTATATAAGGAGTCATTGTGGCACCATTGGTGGTAATATTGGAACTACCATAATAGGTATAAAACACATTAGATTATTGTGCTAGCAAATTAGAATGAAATGTCAAAATTTAGACCAAATATGCATTTATGCCAATTGTAATATGTTGTATGACCTTGAGCTACTTTCCAAGGGTATTAAGCATTTTGCTTCAATAATATGTTGATAAAAAAAATAAGGTGAACCAAATGTACCACAAATGTGTACCAAATTGAAGTTTGACATTGCCTAATGTGGATAACCTTGACTGATTTGTACTGGTTAAAGGTGAGTGTATTTCAGGAAATTGTTTTTTTATGTTGGTCGTCAGAGCATTAGGCCCATGGCCCTCTTGTTCAAATGGTAAATCAGATATGTCGGGTACAAAAAAATGGAGACAGATACCATGACATGGAGGTCTAGTGAGACTGCATTCTGAAGCATTTGGTCAGAAATTCCAGCTTACAATTAGAAACAATGTATTTTGGGCTGGCACCAGCCTTTAGCCAGAAAGCCTTTGGTAGGTAGTGGGTTCGAATCCCATACAGGTCGACATAAATTTATCGTAATTTTCATTTGTTTAGTGTGAGAACGGTTTGGCCACAGGTATCATAAAATCATTATGTCACACCAGCATGCTGACTAAAAAATTCATAATAGGTTTGACTGCAGAAATGATGTACTGATACACTTTTCTTTGTAGGTGATGACTGAAGGTGGACCAAGCAGATACGGACCTAATGGCAAGGTAAGTGGAAGCAAGTGCATAGATATGCAATGCTATAAGCCCATAGATAAAATAATGTCTGAGTTGATGCATGTTAATTAACTTGGTTGATCATGGCCATATTGATCAAATTGATACACTCTTTTGTCACCCAATCTTTGCATCTTTTTTGTGATAAGCTGGAGACACGTCTTTGGTTCCTAAACAGTCCAACACATGTAAGTAAAAGCATTTAAATCATTGCTAACCAGGGGTAGAAATAAACTCATGGAACTATCAGTCAACAAGACTGACAGTCCGTGAGACTTGACAGTCCCTTTGACTTGGGTCAGTGCTGACTTGATTAACAATTTGTTGCCCTTGTGTTTTATCGGCCCAAAATACGTTATATTGGCATATAGTTATACTTGTGTTTACTGTATATTTTTTCATACCTCTGAAAATACTGAACTGGTAAAAACTGATGGAAGGCTTAATAAATGAGACTGTCTTCTGCAAGTTCTGATTCAATCTTACAAGTTAAGTCAAAATGTGATGAGTGATGATTATGCTTTGTATCAGTTTATATCAATAAAGCTTGTTAAAATAAAAATGTATTATGAGTACAGATTAACCTGTCAGTTGTTTACATGGCATTAATGTCTTACACTCAAGAGAACATCGCCTTCAAGGTAGTGGTGCATCTGTGGTGAAGACAGTTATGTTGATAGCGGATCATACACATGAGCATTAACAACCCATGCAGCCATCAATCAGACAATGGTCAATGGGTGGAGTTAGGAACTGCAGTTGAGGCCCTTTTGAACTTCATGGATGTTTCCGGAAGCTGGTCAGTAACATCCAGTTTCAATGGGATACTGTTGGTACAGCTATCCACAAGCTCCACCAAGTAAAGTCTTGTAGTATCATATCGGCAGTGTCCATGACAAGCTAATTGTGCTTTGGAAAACAATGTGGAACGTGTCTAGTAGCTTGCATGAGAAGTTGGCATTTGATGTAGCCAAATCATACCAGTAAATGAGGAATTTGGTTGTCTGCAGACATCAGTTTGATAACTTCAACAGGAAGCCCAGAAATTTTTTGCCAAGTGAAGAGATAATGAGGCAAATGATTGAAATTGAGCCTGAGGTTGAGAAGTGGCACGGGGAATTCACTGACACTATTACTGCAGCAGGGATATGGTACTGTTGTCTGCATCCAAATCCAGTTGGCAATATTTAGTTGCCTCGACTTAAAGCTGAAAGCAATGCCCGAAATACGTCTCTATATTATGCACTAATCAGTTGATCGTGCATCCACCCGTTGACTGAAAAGCAGGCTGTGTTCCCTGTTATATCCACTAAACCTGAGCAGACACAACACAACAAGGTCATGGAGCTTGGGTCTAATTTGCAGGCAATCCTATCGTTTGATCGTGCTAACTTAAAGTGGATGTTTAGGTGGTTCAAGGAACAATTGATATTATAGGGTTCATACAGCCTGGCAACAAAGTCAAGGACTAAAGGTCCTTCCAGGACCTTTTTTTTCCCCAAAATTCTGGGACTTTTCAACTCAATAAATTTTTTGTGTGTGTGTAACAGTCGGGGGGGGGGGGGGGGATCAGGCTGACCTGACTGTGAGAGGAAGGTGTATTGGTGGACATTAAAAATTAAGGACTTTTCCAGGATTTTTTCTTCAAAAAACATTGATTTTCAAGGTTTTCGAGGCCTTGAAGAAGCATGTAGTAAATTCAAGTAGCTTCAAGGACCTGTATAAACCCTGGATACTTGTCTAGGCTGTTGTGTGAATCATCTTTCAACAGACATTTGTTTGAACTGATCAAAATGGATAAATGTTATTGCTTTTTTGTGGTCAGACGAGTTACGATGATGATCCTCAGTCTTGGGCTTCATTTACTGATTTACTTAACAGCCTACCATCAGGCATTACATCAAAGACAAATTAAAGCCCTGAAAACATTAACTTCTCTGTCATGTTTTTGAAGTTGTGTACATAAAACGGTTATGTTCCAGATACTTTAATAAGTTCACACTCCACTGATCATGCAATAATTGCGAACAAATGTATAAATTCAAAATACATGCAAATCAATAAATGCATTAATCCAAATATATGCAAATTGATAATCTATCAATTCAAAATACATGCAAATAAACAAGTGTATAAACTCAAAAATATATGAAAATCAATCAACATATCAGTTCATATGAAACATCTATGTATGTATATAGTTGAAAAATTTGAATCAATGAATCACATTGTGGGCTAGACTCAACAGCTTTAATACTCTGCACAATGCTTCCGAAGCATGCTGCATGATGATGAAAGTTGTTTAATTGTACTACACTGCTGGGGAAAAAAAAAGATGCTCCCCCCCCCCCCCCCAACAATATGTACATATTATGAGTACGTGTGGTGTGAGTTTTTTTTTTCCATTTTATCATACCATTGCTTTTCACATCTCTTATAGGAGGAAATGGTGGTCCTTAAAAGGATTTTTCTGGTTGCTGTTGGGAGGCTGCTTGCATCAATAGCAGGTGTGACCACCACGCCTCTGTAAGCAACATTGGATCCGCCCTGCGGTGCTGGTTGTCAGCTTGGCGAACTCAGCCTGGGGAATTCGATTCCACTGTTCTGTGAGCCTCTGTACTTGTTGCTCCAGGTTGGCTGAGGGTTCTTCATACTAATCCCCAATTTGGCGGCCAAGCACATCCCACAAATTTTCGATGGAAGACACGTCATTGGAGTAAGCTGACTGTGACATGATATGATATTGTGTTGCTGTAGATACTGCATGCTGACTCAGACAGTGTGTTATCATGTGTTCTCCTGTTGGAATAGCGGCCCCAGGTACTGTTGGGTCCATTTGTCAACTGTGGGGAGGATCTCATCTACCTGTTAGTGTTCCATTCACCCTGATGAGAGTTGTTCTCCCAGTCGCTGTAATCCCCCCCCCCCCCAGCATCATGACACTGCCTCCTCCCTAGCAGTCATGTTAAACCATACATATGTACAAACCTCTTGGAAGGTTTCTGTTGAATCCTTACTCTTCTATCGTGGAAATCCAAGCAAAATTATTATTTATTAGAACACCTCATGCCGTTCCATTGATCTCCAGTCTGGGCTGCATGTTCCTCTCAGCCCTCTAGCCATCCTGTCTTGTGTGCAGGACTGAGAGGGATGCAAATGGCAGGGCAGTATGCCCTCAGTTTGGCCAACACTGGTCTCTGGCTCATGGTGGACTGTGATGCTCTGATGTTGCAGGCCTGGCGCTGCTGTGGAAGATACCTTTCAGTGGAAAGAAACATGCCTCTTCACATACTGGCTTAAGTAAGGGTCATCCGTCCCATCTGACAGTCTTGGAAATGGCCCAACCACCTTTTCATGCTTTTTACTGATGGCCTGGGACACCCCATTATCCTGGCAACCTCCTGCTGGGAAGGACCAGCTTCCAACATCCCAATTATTCTGCCCCTGTCAAAATCAGACAGTTGCAACCTGTATGCTATGGCATTGTGGATTCACATTGATCCCAGTAGTGCCATGGCCCCCTTATAAAGCCCATAGGCACCCCAATACCACACTTTTCATGCCTCTGTGGATGTTGTTTTCAGGACATTTTTCGCGTGTATCACTGCTTAGGCATACCCTAGGCTATCCTGTTGATTGTACAGGTGATACCCATATTTGCATATAAAGGCATATTTAGAGCAACCCATGTTAAATCAATAAGGATCGCATCTTTTTTTCCCAGCAGTATATTACATGTATATTCTATATATATAGTTACTTACTTGCTAGTATTTGATTTGAAGGCCCTTTTACAAAGAATATGAGTCATGCACCATTATCATAATTTAGAGCAGTTTGTTTTCAGTAGCTTGGCTTGAGTCACAGTTGGCACCAAAAGATTTAATATAAAATACAAGTTTATACACCACTCAGAACACTGGGCCTCCCTGACTGGAGACAGCAAGCATTGCAGTATGCATACTGGAATAAAATCTCTTTTACTGTTTTTTGAACACTTGTATAACCAGCTGCCATGGCCATGAGCCCAGATGGTTAATGTATACTGGAATATCAGGGACTCGTAGTACAAAGATCTGTGTGTGTAATGGGTTTTCATCACAGTTCAGCTCTAATGTAACACCTCACCTTATATTTGCAGTGACCTCAGAAAGCAACGTATCAATGAACCACAGAAAAGGGGCTGGGGTTGTCATGTACCAAATGAAATTATTGAATTTTTTTCCCACTTGGTGAGATATTCAATACTAAGAGCAGCATGCGAGACCATATGGCAGGAAAAGCTGGCAATCACCTCTTTCAGTGCCCAATTTTAGACTAAGTCAGTAGCTTTTATCACTGCACATTGAGCACAATGCAATCAATGCATGCTGAGAAAAGCTGTTAACCTGAGATATTCTCTCTGGAGCAATAGGCATGCTGGTGCTTAAATGAAAGGTCTTTCCACAAGGAATACAAATCTGAGACTCTTATAATAATTTAGACTAGTTTGACATACGTAGATTGACTTTACTAGCACTTGGCACTGAAAGAGGTGAGTGCATCTTTCATGTAGAATGGAGTCCCATAGCATTTATGCAGGAGCTGACATGTCAGGAGATCAGATGATTTGGCCACATATATACAGTGTCCCACACTTCAAGTGACAATGATTTGTAAATATCCCTGCTAGTGAACAATTTATAACAATTCTTTAGCAGTGAAACTGATATGGTTCATCACACTTACAGGGCAACTTCACTTTGATCAGGTCATCAGTACAACAGGGACTCATGACACCTGGCAGATACAGGGCTTCATCCTTGGTTTCTGCACACCTCACAAACAAACAAATAAACAACTTAATTGTAATGTGGAGAGTTTATTTCTAAATTCTGACATAACTCAGCTACAGATCAACACTTACAAAATTTGTAGCCAAAATTGAAAATATGGGAATAATAAACAAAAATTTGGTTGTGGTTCTTTTATTTTTAAATATTTTGGCCATTTACACATTCTTTAGCCAAATTCAAGAAATTGTAGCGCTTGGCTAATGGCCAGAGCAGGCCCTGACATATCTCTATTGAGCAGGTTTCAGCATGAAACTTCTCAGCCTGTCAAATGGAGTAAATTTTCTGGACTTGTTCAAAGTTGCTATGCACATGCAATTCAAAGATAGCGAAACACCAAATTATAGTTTTGTTGTTATGCAGACAAGTAGATCTTCATCATTTATGTAGTTCTTATGACAAGTCTGTTAGGAGTTGAGGCTAATTGCTTGTGAAACTGGTTCAAAAGAAAACCTGTTTTTTTTATTTAAAGTTGAATGTGACTTTGGAAAAAGCATTCCATTGATGACCTTGAGGAATTAATAAAGGTCATCCACATTATGCAATGTTAACCTTCCACATGACGCACATTTGTAGTACATTTGGTATCATTTGCCTTTTTCTTTGTCAAAATATTTAATTAAATGTCCTTCTTTTAAGTGCTTTAAGACCTTGAAAAATAGGTCAAGGTCACCCATTTATTGGGTCACAATGACTCAAACGTAGGTCACCAAGTACAGTTTTATGTACAATGTTCTCTATTGCAATTTAAACCAGAGTCAATTCTCTGTGCGATTGATGTCCAAGCTACATCCTGATATTACAAATTCACCTCTTCCAACCTTACAGGCCTTGTGACCTTTGACAGATTAGGCAAGCTCACTGATTTTACATAATGATTAGCACTGGACATGATCTATATCTCCTATAAATTTGGCATTTCTAAATCAATTATTTTCAAGACACAGAACTTAATATCTTTCAAGTCATTTTAACTAATACTTTCTGTGAAAGTATAGGTGCTGCCACTGGTATCATGTGCCACTAAGATTTTGAACTCTTCCACAATTCCACTAAATTTTGTAAATATCCATAAAAAATTAAGGACGCTCGACTGGTCATTGGATTTTCACAGTTTGACCTATATATTACATAAATCTGTGGATCTTGCTACAAACATTTCTGTTAAACATTACAGATGGCAGCATGGTCGAGAGATGTTGACATTTTGAACCACATATTACATAATACTGTAGGTGGAACCACCAATATCCAACTCAACCTACATTTTCATAGACTTGATAAGTCCTGAAAGTTGTATGGGACTATCGCAAAACTGTGGACTGCATCCTGCTCACAAGCAAAGGTTTATGGAAGGATGCACTGACAGGAGAGATTGCATAAGCTCTGCTTCCTATGGTCAGCAGAGCTAGAAACATAAAAAATTCATTAAAAAAGCTAGAAAAAAAATGTTATAGCAACACCTCTTTAAAAAATAGGTTGACAGAAATATTCCTTTGCAATTTCAAAGTAACTGACCAAACAATTCTGGATTTTTTATTTAACTTGGCCCAAAAAAGTTTAAAATCCAAAAAGACTGAACCATAATCACATGCACCAACTTTAGCGAGAATCACCAAAAGTCCTTTCCCATCAAGTTCGAAATGCATCTGACTGACAGTTCTGTAGAAGTTGAAAATGTGAATTGTGCATAGACAAATTATTGACAATGGATGACTGGGCATCCTTTAAGCTCAACTGATTGACAAGTAAAAAGAAAAGTGCTGTCAGAGGTTTTTTTTTACTTCCTGTGCAACAAGAAAAATCAGGAGTACACCACCCACTTGAACAAACTATATGGGTCAGACTTCCTTCCCCTGAGCACAGAACTCCCAGCAACCCACCCCTAAGTTTCAAGAGGGTCTGACTAACAGTTTTTGAGAAGCTAAAAAATATAAACGGTTGATGGATGGACAGATGAATGGATGACAGATGCAGACTCATTCCAGAAGCCCAGCTGTCAAGTCAACTGAAATGCAAAATTTAAAAACTACATAAAAAAACTAAATCAAATAAAATCTACGAAAGGAAAAAAAATGAAAATTAAATCAAATTTTTAAAAAAAAGGTTGTATGGTCTTGGGATACCAGATGTGGATGCCAAAAGTGAAGGATAAGCAATTTCAAAGCAACCGACCATGTGGTTTCACAGAGGAATTTTTTGTCATATTTCCTAAAACATTGGGGAAAAAGATGCAACATTTTGCCTTCAAAGCCAACCATGTTTCGTGTTAAATCTACTATCCTTGGTCTGTCCTTCTTTGACAAGCTTTTATTTCTAGTCCCAGAAATATACCTATAATGTGGCCCTTCCTTTAGACTGACACACTAATCAGGACGTTAATCATTACCACTCTGGCCCATAGCAGCCTCTGGTCGCTGGTGCACTGCAACCATTTACCATGATAACCAAACTCAGCCAATCAGAAACTGAGTCACTTTTCCAAAGCTTAAGTCTGTGACCTGGATAAGCAAGGCAGACCCCACCACATTTGGTATAACACTGGGCTTCAGTCTGCCTTGGAGGCAAGGCAACATGGCCACTAGCACATGGCATGGACTTGCAATTGGCCAGTGTATCTCCACCAATTTTGAAGACAATTGGTGCAACGGGTTGTGGTAAGTTCAATTGTGGACAGTAGAAAAAAAACTCATTAGAAAAACTCTGATGAGCTACAATACAGGTTAAATAGATTATTGTATGGATAGATCTGGCATCATTTTTGTATTGAAGTTATATTCTGCAGATCACACTACAGATCTTGATGCTTGATCATTGGCTTTACGGGAAGAGGTACATATAGGCCTGTCCATATATGGAATGAGGTACATGTAAGTTTGTCCATATATGAAATAAGGTATGCATGAGCCCATCTATATGTGAAATGAGGTACATGTTACATGTATATGTACATGTAGGTGTATCCATATATGGAATGAAGTACATGCACATCTGACTACATATGGAATGAGGTAGATGTAGGTTTGTCCACATAGATGCACAATGTATGGAGTGAGGTATCTATGCACATGTGAGTCTGTTCATATATGATATATGGAATGAGGTACATGTAGGTCTGTCTTTGTATGGGATAAGGCAGACATGGCATGTGTGTATCTGCCCATTCACATAATGAGGTATCTATAGACCGGTCTACATATGGCATGCAGTACACGTGATTTGTCAATACAATAAGGCAGAATAACATATTGGCGAAATTGCCAGTCTATGTTTGCATTTATTGTCAATCCGTTATTTTGTTGGCGAGCCCTTTTTCTCATACTCAACATGTTTCTGTTAGTCTTAATCATGTTAAGACTTTTTTTATATGGTACAGACAATGCTAACCCTCCTAGTAACCAAAACAGCCAAATGCTACTATTAAAACTTTAAAATGCCTCTAAAAAGTAACAAAATGATAATAAAATTTCCCAAGAAATTCTACATGTTTGTGCAGTAATTAAACCCATTTTGAGCCTGCGTAGACCTCTTATAAATTTAAAAAAAAAAAAAAAAAAAAAAAAAAAAAAAAAAAACATGGAGTTTTGGCTACTTATTTGAAAATCCTAGCACTAACCAAGACACATCACGTCTCCTAATCACAACTTTCCTTTGTAAAGCTTAGCGCTGTGCCTTGACATATTGGCGAAATTGCCAGTCTATGTTTGCATTTATTGTCAATCCGTTATTTTGTTGGCGAGCCCTTTTTCTCATACTCAACATGTTTCTGTTAGTCTTAATCATGTTAAGACTTTTTTTATATGGTACAGACAATGCTAACCCTCCTAGTAACCAAAACAGCCAAATGCTACTATTAAAACTTTAAAATGCCTCTAAAAAGTAACAAAATGATAATAAAATTTCCCAAGAAATTCTACATGTTTGTGCAGTAATTAAACCCATTTTGAGCCTGCGTAGACCTCTTATAAATTTAAAAAAAAAAAAAAAAAAAAAAAAAAAAAACATGGAGTTTTGGCTACTTATTTGAAAATCCTAGCACTAACCAAGACACATCACGTCTCCTAATCACAACTTTCCTTTGTAAAGCTTAGCGCTGTGCCTTGGCTCCACGTCTCTGTCACAAATTTAGAAGATGTGAAACATTTCTTTAGGCTGGACAATGACACAACTGATGTGACTTCAATACATATCTAGTTTTGAAAGATTTGCCACATGCACTGCAGAGGAAGGGCTTAGAATCGTCATGCGTGATTAAGTGATTTTTCAAGTGGCTTGATTTAATAAATGTCTTGGGACACTTTGTGCAGATGTATGGTGTTTTGCCTGTGTGCATCCTATAGTGTTCATTCAAGTCATTTATTCTGTAAAATTTTCTCTGGCACACATTGCATACATGTTTCTTTTCACCATGAATCAGAAGATGTCTCCTCAAATCACTGGCTCCAACAAAAGATTTGCCACACACGCTACACAAGTATGGCTTAACCCCAGAGTGTATCTCTCTGTGTTTATTCAGTTGGTATCTCTGCTTAAATCTATGACCACACTCATCGCAGGAAAATGGTCTTGTATTGCTATGGGACATTTCGTGCAATTTTAATTCAGTGCGTGTAACGTATCGTTTATCACATGTCGTACACACAAAAGGTTTCTTGTTGGTGTGTTTTCTCATAATGTGTGTTTTCAAATAAAGTTTTTTCAAAAAAGCCTTCCCACATGTAGTGCAATTGAACAGCTTTATTCCACAATGCAGTTGCTTGTAATGTTTCCCCAGAGTTTTAATCTTGCAAAAATATTTGGAACATACATCACATTTAAATGCCTTTGTAATATTTCCGGGTTTTGTCACACTGGTCACTAATTTTCCAATATTGACACGAGATTTTGCTCCATGGGAACTATACATGTATACAGTTCCATCCTTAAAGTACACTGTACAGCTTGGCTCAGTGCCTTGATTCTCTCTGCTCTGTGGACTAGAAGCATTTTCGGTATTATCCTTTTTGTCTGTGATTTCCTTCACTTTGGGCCTGAAATGCACTGAAAATAGAGGAACATATATCATGGTTGATAAAGAACGGCCTTCAGGCATGAATACATGTAAACATGGTACTTTGCAGTCTCAGTAAATGTGCAAACCCTTTCTCCGTTAAATTGTTCAACTTGACACAACTGGCTGGTGGCTAATAGCGTCACCTGCTTCAACATGTTCAATGTCTCTGACCAATGGTCTCTGCAGATTAAAATAGAAGGGAGATTTACCCTGCCCTTTTTCTTTGCTCCCTGCCCTTTTTTATTTTGCCCCCTGCCCTTCTTCTGTGATAGATACATCATACTTTTATGGCATATTTTTTTTAATTTTTACAACAAATCTTAATTATATAAGTATGTAAGCTGAATTCAAAGAGATATTAAAAGCAGTATCTTCACCATAATTCAGAGACAGTTATCAACAATTTTTTCAGTTTTGCATGAATGATACACTATTTTATCTAGAACGTTACCTTTAAGGTGCCCTATGTGGTTCCTACCCACGTTAACAAGTTGCCCTTTTCAGATCAAACTGCTCTGCCCTTGTGAAAAACTGCAGCGACTGTCATTCCCTCATTATAGCCTACCTGTTTCCCCTGTGTCTGTTGCCCCACTGATTTCTGACTCCTCATTCATAGAATTCCTATGTGTTTTCACTGCATCTGTTCCTGTCTGCTCATACAGTCCTCCTGATTGACAATAAGTGTACAAGTATCTGCAATGCAAATCATGCATACCATTTTCTGATGTGGGTGTCGTTTTCTTGTCTTCATAGTTCTGCATATTACATTCTGGTAATTTATTTTCAGCATAGCCCTCACATTCTATGTCCAAAGGTTCAATCTTCACTTGCACAGTTTCTGGATGTTCAGCATTGCTGGCCTGTGCAAACTTGTTCAATATATGTCCATCATCCTGGGACTCAGGCTGTGTCTTCATGTCTTCCAGAGAATCAGTTGAAATTGCACCATCTGAGACTTCTGTGAATTTCCAATCATGTGCTTCTTGTGTTTTGGGACCACCATAGTCAGGCCTGGTCATTTCAAGGATTGTTTTGCCATATGCATGTACTTTGTCCCCATGGCAGATTGATCTGCTCAGTTGTGCCGAAACTTCTTGGACTTCATCCACCATCATTTCCAAAGGGCAAATATCTGTTGACTTTTTCAAGTTCACCCCATCTGATGAAACTAGACTCTCACAAACGAGACTGGAATCTGCTGATAATTTCAGGTTCATTGTATCTGCTTTAACTTGTCTGTTACATGTGAGACTGGAATTTGTTGATTTATTCAGGTTCATTCCATCTGATCTATCCTGGCTGTCACATGTCAGACTGGAATCGGTTAATTTATTCAGGTTCATCCCATCTGGTCTAAATTGACTGTCACAAGTGAGATCAGAATCTGAACCTCTTTGCTGACATTCTGTTGTGTTAACAGTAGGCCGTGCGCTTGAAATTAAATCTCCATCCATCTCATTACTAGGCATGCTATCATGTTCCACCATGTTACACACAAGTTGCTTCTCACTCAGATCTTCTGCTATCTGCAAATACCAAACACATACAGGTGGCTGCTTGTATAAAATGCCATAATATGATTCAATTTAGGACAACATCTGTTTTGCCTTTGTGCACTGATCCTGGCACACCAGAGGGCACCTGCAAGCACAGTAAGCATGCAATATTCTGCAAGGTGCCAGATCATGGGTCAAATAACATTTTCAGCCAATAAATGAAGCACATTTTGTTTATCCCCTAGGTTTCTCCACCTGCAATATGTGGATGTATCATGGGAAAGTTACCTGCACTGTTAAATCCAGGTGATATGCCTTGACAGTTTAAAACATGTGATGTCATCAAAGTCTCTTAATCACTTTTGCTGTTCAGGAATAATGTTCAATTTGGATGAAGACATTTTTTACAGATTTTTTACACAAACCAGAAAATACTATAAGTGGTCGAGTTATACTTAAAAGTCATCAAGTTCTCATAACTTTTACTGCATGGGTAAGCTAAATTCCATCGATAGTCTGGGATTTTGTATACGTTTTTTGTCACATGATCACTCTGCTAGACCTGGCCAGCCTGGCTAGGCCAAACTAGACCTGATGGAATTTAAAATGCACAAAAAAATTTTTGTCACTTATCATGATAGGCATAGACCAAAGGTCACAAATTTAAGCAGTGTGTATGCTTTAATGGAAGCCTGTGTAATAAATGGGTCTCATCTAATCTTTATGACATTAATCACAAAAATCTAGAACCATGTTTTCTGCCAATAGTTTCATAATTTGTGGACACAGATAATGGTTTTAGCATTTGACGTGTATCAGGCATTTAACTGAAGATAACCTGTCCAATTCTATTTCATTAATTATGTTTTAATTTTTACAGTTTTATGCCATGATCAACAAAGTCAGCCAGACTGAAAATTTTGCAAAATTAGATTACAGTAAAACCTCTCTAACCGAACACCTCCGTATACCAAACACCTTTCTATACTGAACACCATTTCTCGGTCCCAAATACAGTAGTCCCTGTCACCAGAGACCCCTGTCATGAGAGACCACCCTCTTATGACAGACTACTTTTCAGATTCCCAAGTCCTATAATTCCCATGTTAATTTACCTGTCATGAAAGACCACCTGTCTCAAAAGACCACTTTTGTCGCTGTAGTGGTAGTCCCTGGTGACGGGGACCACTGTATATACTTTCAATGCTATCAAACCTCCCTATACTGAACACCTCACTATACTGAACACTTTTTTTCCAGTCCAAAGGATGTTCGGCATAGGGAGGTTTTCACTGTTATCTATGATGGCATATACCAGGGCTGGACCTTGTGTGTGGGCGTGTAAGTGTGTGTGTGGGCCACAGTAAAAAGTAATTGTTTCCTGTGGATCACATTTAAAATAAGCCCAGTGGGGAGGTTTTTTTTCAGCTCAGCTGACAGCTGACCTTATTGGATGGTCTGTTGTTCATCATCTGTATGTACATAAACCACATTTTTGACTTCTAAGTTCTTATCCAAAACCTTCCGCTAGATTTACTTTAAACTTGGTGGGAATGTACCTTGGGTGAGTCACCAGCAATTTTATTTCAAATGGTTACACTTCAGAAATTTTTGGATCTTTCATAAATTTTTTTTCATTCTCTTTTGGGGTAAATCTTTAAAAATCTTCTCCGAAACCACTAACCCAATTGCTTCTATACCACACAGCGACACTCCTAGAAACTCCTAGTTCTTAAGTGGTTCACCAGGTGAAGCCGCAAGTTTTTCCAATTTGTTATGATTTTTATACGTTTTTTTTTTTTTCAACTTTTTCTTCATAATTGTCACTTACATGTAGATCAGATCAGAGGAAGCTGGTTTTCAATAGGAACTTCGTCCATCAAAAGATCCTTCTGTGACAAAATTTGGTACAGCTACAGTGTATATTTTTTGAGATACCGCAGTAAATCGACAAGACAGACGGATGGACGAACGGACAGATGGCGCAAGGAATGACAATACCCTCTGTCACTTTATGTACTGAGGGTAAAAAACACACATAAAATCATAAAAGTAGGAAAAAGTTGGACTACCACCTGGCCAACAAATTAAGAACTAGAATTCTCTACGAGTACTGGGTGATATCAAAGCAATTTGGTGAGCCGATTAGAAGATTTTCAAAGATTTGTCCCAGAAAAAAAAAGAAAAGAAAGAAAAATATAAAAAATCCAAAATCACTGGAGTGTGACCACTTGAACAAACTTACCAGAAACCCACCCTAGGTACATTGCTACCAAGTTTGAAGTCAATCGGGTTAATGGTTTTGGAGAAAAAGTCAAAAATGTGAATTGCATTAGAATGCCCATTGACTTACATAATAATCAATAGAAAAAGTGCAAAAACTTATAAGTACCCAAATTGAAAAAAAAAAAAAAATCTTTAAAAATCAAGAATCCACAGCAGGAACACCTAGTGAACAACTTTGTTTGACCATTCCACAAGGAACATATCCACCAAGTTTCAGCTTAATATGAGTGATAGTTCTGGAGAAAAAACAATCGAATATAGCAAAACACACAAAAAATCATCAAAAATTAGAAAACAAGAGGCCAATAGGCCTAATGTTCTGCTGGCATTGTGGCTATTTTGCACCTGTTCATTTCCAAGCTGTGAGTCCTCGGGTGGCTTCTGAACATATATAAAGCTTAATGGGGCATTCCATGGTATTTTTTTGTTGCAGACAGGGGATTTTGCAGACTTTATTATCTGCTATGCTTCATCATTTTCAAGTTGTAACTTCTTTGTTCTTTATCAAGGTGACTATATGACCCCCTTAAGGTAACTGATGAAGACAAAAAAAACTTAATAATAAAGTCTGCAACATGTCCCGTCTGCGACAAAAAAAATACCACAGAATGCCCCTACAATGTATATGTACAACAAATCACCTTTGTTGTGTATATTATGCTAATTGGCTCCCTTCCAACCCTACAACACACACTGAGGGCCAAACACCTCACTCCGTTTGGTGTTTGTAGTCAGAAACAAGCCCCTGTACTGCTGCTGGTTACACTGTATACACAGGGCAAGACAATTCTCTCCAATGTCTACTTGTCCAGAGACAAGTGCTCCTATCTTTTATGTTATCATTCTAAAATCTTACTCGTCCCCCATCCATTTTTACTTGTCCTGGACAATAGGACATGTGAATCGGTGAGCCCTGATGCAGTTAACTTTCTCCATCCCATCGAGGGTAGAGACCCTCCTTGATCCCATGAAAGCAGGGTGAATTACATAAAACCACATGGCAAGAGCAGGACACAATCTCTACATAGTGGACTGCAACAATGCTCAATGACAAATTTGCAAACTTTGATATGCCACAGCTTCATTAAAAGTTAATGTGTTCTCAAAATTTTTACAAATCTATGTGTACTTGAGCTAAATGATGCTCTGACAAAATTTCAAAGAATTATGTGCTTTTTTTTTTTTTTTTTGGCCAAGACGTCGAAAATAGCCTTATTACACAAACCTTCATTCAAAAGTAGCAAAAAAGAGGAGCTTCACCTGTTTGCCAAAATGAGAACTAAGTGACTCCTGCAGTGTTTCCGTTGGGAATTTTTTCAGGGGGTCACAAGACAAGATATTCAGGGTAAAAGACTACATGTTTACCAATTTTACATGTAAATTGACAAGAGTTGTGACATTTTAGAATTATCTCACAGGGTATTTCAGGTTTTGAAAGGGTACTAAATTTACCCTCTTTTGGGGGTTAATGGAAACACTGCCCTGTAGACCCAATATAACGATATGCAATATCAAAGTTACTGCACCCACAGATCTTGAGAAAATGAACTTTTGATTTTTTCCCAAAAAAATATTAACAGATTCATAAAAAATAGGAAAAATACTGGATCTTCATCTCCTTCAAATTCGCAATCTTGGTAGAGGCCGACCTGTGGAACATCCATGTGTAAAATCAAAGTATTCCACATGACAGTTTTTGAGAAGAAATCGAAAAAATGTAAAAAGTTAACAGGCAGACAGACACAAACAGATGACATAAGGTGTGCAGACTGACAAGTCAACAGCCTGAGAGCAAACTCATGTTAAAATAGTTGAATTATTGCACAACTATTTCCTTTGCAAAGTTGTTGGAGGCCTGGACGGGGAACATTTGCTTCTAAAAACAAGTCAAAGCATTCCATGCAACCATTTTGATAATATTACAATACATGTACTGCCTTGCCATATGCATGTACTAAGAAAAGCAACGGCACCTAAAAACACATGGTCCCAAAGACTGATGTCCCATAACTTCTAAAATAAACACATCCTTATTAGCCAGATTATATTTTGATAAAATGTCCAACTCTGTTCTGGAGAACAGGTTGAAAATAGCTTTAACACCTACTAATGCATTATAAATAAACAAATCCAATGCCCAAAATGTGAACACCATGACCCCAAGTGACACTTTATGCCATATCAAAGTAATTATACAAGTACATGTAGTTCCTGAGAAGAAATTTATCTTTTTTCTTTGCACATTTTCAAAATTCATGAAAAAAGACAAACTATTACATTATCTATTGCAATATATGATTCCATGGATCTGATGCATAGGTTTTTGAGAACAAATTGCTTAATCCAATGGATCTCACAGATCTATGGACGGTGGACACAAACAGGTTTTCTATTGAAACAGATGAGTTTTTTTTTGAGGCAGCAAAGCATTAGAGCCAAGACTCCAAAGTGGGGGAGAGCGTGGGTGGTTTCCCTGTCTGTGTAAAATTTCTGAAAAATTGAACCTTCAATCAGTGTTTCCCTTAACACCCAAATGGGGGTATATTACATGTACCTCTTCGAAACCGGAAATACCCCCTGAAAAAACTCTAAAGGCTCACAAGTATTGTTAAAATCCATTATTCTCCCCCAAATTTCCTTTCTTGTGACCCCTAGAAAATATTCCTAGCGGAAACACTGTTCAATGATGAAAACTGTGCATATTATAATCATTGACAGGGTTCATACAACTTGGCAGTTTTTAAATTCAATGACTTTCCCAGGACTTTCCAGGACCTTTTAACCAAAATTCAAAGACTCTCCAACTTGATCGATTTTCTTTTTGTGTGTGTGTCTTGTTGTCCATCTTTTTGGTTTTCTATAATGGGAGGGAAGGAAGTGATTGAGCTTACCTAAGTAGTAACTTTTGGAGCAAGGTGCATTGATGGATATTTAAAATTCAAGGACTTTATTGCAAAAGCACTGATTTTCAAGGTTTCTAAGGCCTTGAAAAAGCAGGTAGTAAATTCAAGTACTCTCAAGGATTTCAAGGACCTGTATGAACCCTGAATCAAAATAAATTATGACATACATCAGATACATGTACAGTTAAATCTGCCTTACCAAACACTTCCTAACACTGATCACTTTTTATCAGTCCAATATTTAGTATACTTATATTACAAACAAACCTCCCAATACTGAACACCTATTTAAACAGAACACGATTGTCCAGTCCCAAGGGCATTCTGTGTAGGGAGGTTTCACTCAAGTATTCTTGTGATGTTGTTTGAGATAACAAATAGTGGGGTTTTTTTTGCAATTTTTACAAAATACCATATATTTTCATGGATTTAACTCATTCCATACTATGGTGACAGGCCTTGGTCGGTGGTTCTGGCACTGCCTGGCAAGTCATGCTGCAGCTGCCCTTGCCGCAAGGGCAGCTGCAGCATGTTTGCAAGGCAGTGTCAGAACCACTGACTTAAGATGATAGGCATGTTGGTACTTGAACAAAAGCTCTTTCCGTGAAGAATTTAGATGTGCAATTGTCATCTTAAATCTACGTAAATATACCTAAATATCAGGGACTGGTATGGAATGAGTTAAAATAACGTAAATATCAAACATAAGTCATGACATTGGCAACATTGTGGCTCTGATCACCATACCTTGGCTCTGGGGGACCTCTGCGGCAGATCTGGATTAGTCCCTGATGCAGGACGGGCAGTGAGTACAACATATGCAGGGTCATCCGTTAAAACACTGCGACTGCCTCTGCCAGTACTGGTTAAAGCCTCTGTTTCATTTCCTCTTAACAATTGCACTGACGCTAGCTGCTTCCGTTGTACAGCAAGATTATCTCTGCTTCTCCGATACGCCAGGATGACCTTGTGCAGCATCACTTTGGCGTTTTCGATGCTGATGATTTTTCTTTCACATTTGCTACACAGAAACTGGGAATGGAATTCTGTGAAGGGCACAGCAAGTATTTTGGATAACCTGGGACCCAAATCTTTTGTTTTAGAGGTTGACCCGGGCAGTGGACAAATGCGTTTGTAACTCCTTCTAGATCCTGTTGAATACCTGCAGCAATCCTGACCACAAATCAAACACAGATATTCTTCAGGTGGGACTGACTTCTTTTTCTTTGACCTGTTGCATCCTGTTCTGGTGGCATCCATTGCAGGGGGTCCTCTGTGACAGGAATGTTGCAGTTTTGAGTCACACCCACTGCTACACAGATACTATGATCACACTGAAAGTATGCAGAAAAAAAGTGCTTGCTAAAACTGTGGCTAGCACAAACACTATCCAACCAAAATTATTCAGGCTACATGAGCGTCCTCTGAATACATTCATAAAATTTGTAGGTGTTATTGGAATCAGCGGAAATTTTTGAAAGGATAAATTGTTATAAAACGAATTAATAAAAACGATCAGGGCAGAACTTACTATGATTTTTGCTTCTATTTCCACTTGGACTCAAGATTTTCAAAGTAGGCAAAGTCCAGATCTGCTCAAGAATGGTTATTACACATGTATTGAAATTATACATGTAGACATAAACATGGATATGTATGAATTTATACAAAACAGTTGTTTATACAGAAGAGGATAGGATAAGATAAGTTTTTTTCAGAAACAAAAATTCCATAATGTAATTATAGTGAAATAATAGTAAAACCAAAGAAAATATATATCTTAGGCAATGTGTCCACCAAGTGTAGCATACAATCATACATGTACAGTGGTACCTGCTGTATGCAACCACTGCGGTGAACAGCCGCATTGCTTTTTGTGGTCACTAGGTGCCGACATAAGAGTCCATTTCTTTGCAAAATTTACCTGTGGTGACAGGTCACCCGCTGTATGTGGCCACTTTTTCTTGGCAGAAAGGGTGGCCACATACAGCAGGTCCCACTATGTACATACAGAGCATCATGCCAACGTTTGAATATGACTCTTGAAAGCAAATTCGGCATAACTAGAGATGCCAACAGTTACGGATACACGACTCACACTCATTCTAGGAAGGTCAAAGAATATACGAATAGAGTCATTACATGTATATGCACATTTATTTTATGCATATGGGAGCTTTCACAATTGGTCCACAACTGACTGCAGTATGAATTAGTTAAATATGATTTGAACAATAAAATAGATATGTTTAATTTGTCTTTGAACACCCAAGTCATCAGACAATTTATTAAACATTATGTACCCATATACTGTGAGCTATATTGGAATGCCAGCAGTTTTAAACCATATCCAGTAAAACTTGTCTGAGTGGGCACCTGTGTTTAGGGGTAATACAAACCCAGAAAACATCTTAAAGCAAATTTCTGCCCTTACTTAGTCTTATGGTATCTTATTTAAAGCTCTTAAGATCTTTTTCCTGCCCAGTCAAAAAAGAGAAAACGGGTAAGACCCAGTAAGAGGAAATCAAGTCTTGCTATGACCATGAGCAAAAGGAGCAGAGTCAGTCAGTCAATTTTCAGACCAGACAAGACTTTCAGTGCCTGGCTCATTAGCATAATGACATGATAAGAACATATTCAGACCTAGAAAAACATTTGGTAGATGGTTCATTAGCATAAGAGAAAGGCCTGGGGGTGACAAGACTACTTTCAGACCTGGTAAGATGTTTTGGGGGTAGGGTAATTAAACCAAGTAACATGATCAGATATAACAAGACCTTGTAAGATGTAGGAGCTAGGATATCCACAAAGTGTCACAAAACAGTATGCTTTACCTTTGTACTACCCTACTGAGCAACATGTCCACTGATTTTCCATTCTCTGTCCTCCTTTTTAAAGTCAAATCAGGGTCCAGATCAGGATATATGTACGTACCTAGAGATACACATGTACAGTACATACTCCCACTCATATCTGTTGTACCCACAAACTTTACCTCACCTGGCCACTTAAGTGGACAGTGCGTTCACAAGGTCATCACTGATGGAGGACACTGTGTTGAAAGTTAAAAAACAAACAATACTTGTGGTCCAAGAACTGTGACAGCACATGTATATATGCAGCCATCCATTACCTGTTGTGGATTCACTGCGTTATCTAATTATGCAAGAAAATTTTATTAAACCTTGGAGCCATGAGCATCTCCTTACTAAGTTGCCACCTAGAACATTTTAACCCTTTGAGTGTGGCACGACTGCGGACCAGGGCTTTTACTGTTTACAGCTTGCTGGGCTCTGGTTGGCTGCCTCGTTATGCATTATATTATATTACATGTGTTTTTGGTGGTTTGCACCGGGAGTGTGGCCAGGCTAGGCAGCATGGCTGCCCTGTGGTTCATGGACTGGCTTGATGCCGTCGCGTGACCCATTGGGTGGCGACACACGGACGGCCCGGTCGGCATCACCTGCATGTGGGGAGCTGAATGTAACGATGTCTCTTAGTGTTTCAATTTGGTTATTATAACTATCATGTTGGTTTGTCTCTTATATTTGTGTACACACTGAGTCATTGTCTTATCATTTCGATGTACAATTTATTTGTTTTACTTTCTCCGTTCACAGAGGTTAAATACTATTATTACAGCCTAATTAACAGTTACATTGTACTCTGATGGCACAGGCCTATAAATATAAGACATCAAAGTGTTTGTTGTTTTTAAACACACACCTTTGCACACAAGGTAGACTGCTTTTATGGATTAAGGTTGAGGATCGCTATGCAGGCACGTTTCACCCTCCCTTAACCCAGGAGAATCAAGTGGACCCATCTACAATGCATGTACATACACAAACATAGATAGATGGAGAGTGAGGGATAATGAAGAAACAGTTGAACATGATTTTAAACAATCACATTTTCATCGCCTGCATAACTGTCTCACTTTTAGTCCATCAACTCAGGCAAAAAAAGATATCAAGACTGAAAGACAAATGCAAGGAAAAATACAAATAATTCATTTTACTGCTTTTTATTTATCATTAAACCATTCCTTTATATGATGCTCAAGTTGTAGTGCTTACATGTTGTAATTTGCATTGACTCTAGATATGAGCAGGTCTAATTTTGTGCTTTATATTGTTTTCATATGTACAGCATGTAATAATATATGGCTGTTAAAAAGATGCATCAAAAACAAACATAGATGGACAACTTCAAAGTAAAACTAATTCAGCATGTATGCTGTGCTAAACTAATACTGGCTTAATAACATCAGTCAGCAGTTCACTGGTAAAGTCAAAACAACAGTGTCACAGCACATTACGTTCGTCTGCCAGATTTTTTAACACAGCCATCTGTCTCTCTCTCTCTCTCTCTCTCTCTCTCTCTCTCTCTCTCTCCCTCCCTGCCTCCCTCCCCACATAGTGGAAACAGTCTGCATGGATATATGGATATATACTGGAGGGGGGGGGGGGGGTAAAAGGGTATTCTGTAATGGCATACTGGGGAATGTACTGTAACCACACCTGGTTACATCTGAATGTTGCAGCTACTCAACCATTTGCTGGTCAGTGACAAAGAGAGCAACCACCACTGGAAAGCAGCCCGTGATGTCATGGTTGAACCTGCACCACCTACACCAAAGTACATGTACACACCCACAAAAGTGTCTGATCGGGAGAGATCAGAGATCACAGAAGTTTTACATGTTAGGATTCTAGATGGCTTACCAAAATGAAGGCCGATTTTGTGTGTGTTATGGCATAATGACCCGCTTGATTGAAGCTGACATAGTGGCCGTGGCGCACGCCAGTGCGCCTTGCCCAATGCCAGCTTCATTCACCTGGGTCATTATGCCACAACACACACAAAAGCAACCATGATTGCTTATATTTACATTTCCCTCTGAATTTTTCTGCTCAATTACACAAAATTTAGAAACTTAATACATAGAATTAAGAGAAACGATGAAAAGCTGATTTGCTGAGCATGTTCAAATGTTAAGTTCCGGAAACCCAGGTAGGTGTGGCTTATTGGTATGTGGGCAGGAGGCGTGTTATGGTTCCATAACACACAAGGCTTATGTACGTGTTATAGTCTCATAACACACCAGGCTCTCTCCTATACTTGCAATGTTAAAAGTTAGATTGAATGTAAATATAACAGAAATGAATGTAGCATTATGTTGCCACATGAAGGATCCCATGACAAAGAACACCATATTTTACAGGTCTGGGGTGACAGAACAAAAGCAACATCTAACAAGACATGTTTGTAAAACATAGATGCCCTCTACCATCATTGTGTTTGCCCTCATTACTCTGCTGATAGTACTAAATGAGGCATTCATGACCTTGGGGAATATTTTGTATATTGATGATTTTTTGGGGGGATAGGCTGAATAAAGGTTTTTTAAGAATCTTTGAACCCCCCCCCCCCAAAAAAAAAAAAAAAAAAAGAAAAAAAACAGACATGTCAAACCAACTTTCCTTGGATCAATCCTTACCTGTATGCTTTAGCATAAATTTTCGGATGCTGAGAGCCTGTAGCATTTATGAAGTGTTATTCTGGGTGGCTCCCATTATAGGGACATAACTGTGTCTTAATGAGAGTCTCCCAAGCGATATCAATATTAAAAATTTGGTATATTGATGATTTTTTTTTTCAGATTGGCTGAATAAAGATATTTTAAGTATTTTTGAATCACCCCCCCCCCCCCAAATTTGGCAAAAAAAAAAAAAAAAAAAAAAAAACCCTTCCCTGTATGCTTCAGAATAAATTTTCTGATGCTGAGAGCCTGTAGCATTTATGAAATAACTAAAGAAACACAAAAACAATGTAACAACATGCCCCTGCCTGTCCAGCTACATTGTAACCCTACATCAATGTCACTATTAACATTTTTACCAATAATTATGGCAAAAGTGCAAAGACTATACAAAATATATTGGATTCTACTGTATAATTTGGATCTTGTAATCAAAACATGATCGAACTCTCAGTCAAATAAACAGCAAAATTATTGTAATTCTGAGAATCTGGGAAACACTATGTAGAGTTTAGTCTTATAATAATGCGATTAATGGTTACTTTATTTGTCATTTATGCGATGATTTTGACAAATTTTATGGGGAAAAGATGACACCTTTCACACTTGAGTGCATAACTGAAAGCAGGGCTGTATTGCTGAAAACCCGGACCGTATTCCCAAGAACGGCCCTGTAATGCTTTAAAGATCTTATTTGTATAACCATGGAGCTATTATTAGCTCCGTGGTATTACATTAACTCTTGGGTTTTAGTAATTAGTTGCCCCCTTACTTACCCTGCTTGCCACATTTCTCGTGCAATTTATTAAGACTCTAGCCTCAAGTGACAAGTGCCTGAAGAGGATACGAAAGATCGGAAGGGTAACTACAGGTGATACAATGTTAACATGCAAACTATATTGTTGAATAAAGCTACCATGCGAAATACGTTGTACAAGCTTAACCTGACGCCGCAATTCTGAAAGTGCCCTCACCTTCTCACCCTGTCCAACTGCCAAACAACACTTCCATTGTGCGAAATTTAACATTTGCCATCTGGCGGAAAAATGTCAAAACAATGATTACAAATCGCGCGACAAAGGAATAACCAAGGCCAGTGGAAGGCCGGACGACATGCCCGGCGAAAAGCCGTTGTGTCCACATTAGTCCTCACTGATCCTTTGCTTCGTAGCAAGATTCACAATAAATGAGCTTCAAGAATCATTTATTCTAGCGAAGTATACAAGTTGAAACTGACATTCGTGAAATGGGCAACAAAAAAAAAAAAAAAAAAACAACAAACAAACAAACAAATAAACAAAACAAACCAAAACAAAAACAAAAACAAAAACAAAAACAAAAAACCCCACCCAAATAGTCATAGTATGTTCACTTAATTTCCCTCAACGACATCATAATTCAGCTGGGTCCTGGAGCTCGGACCGGAAGTTACATTGCGCATCAGGTCGGCACATTCGTATCTGTTTTCCTTGGGTCTGGTGGGTGTTTTTCTTTGAGAGTATAACACAGCCACGTGCAGGCTGGTTCTTTCCGTTGAGAATATTGGTTTTCTTGTCAAGAATACAACTTTAAAGAAACAAGTGTACTTACACACGCTGTAGGTTATACTGACAAAAATATATATGTATTCCTTTTCCTCATGTTGACACTTGGGTGCACGTTTGGCTGAGCGGTAAGACGCTCGCCTTTCACCTCTGCGACCCGGGTTCGTATCTCGTCCTGGGGAGCATGTGGTAAAAGTTCCTACCAATTTTACCGTGCACGGTGGTTTTCTTCGAGTTCTTCGGTTTCCTCCACAAGGCAAGGTAGGAAGTATACGCCAACATCTGTGCCATGGAGAGTGACTCGATAAGTCAATGCTTGACTTCTTTCACAATCCAAATAAAACAAATGTGTCTATACTTTTTTAAAGTGTGTGTGTCAGCACACACTTTTCTGTTTTTCTAGGAATTCTTTCCTTCTTTCTTTCTTTCTTTCTTTATAGGCAAATTTGTCCGACATTTCATTTGAAAAGTATTATATGTAGAAACTCCAAACTTGGCACAATTATACTTCTATGGATAAAGTCTGGCCTTTTTATAATGAGAGGTCATGCTTTTCAAAATTATGCAAATGAGGGCTAATTAAAGTTTTAAATCTTCAATATATTATATACTATACAGTGCATTCCACCTAACTTCAGCTCTGGGGGCCGTCTCATTAGTTGTGACCACAGTGCTGGTGGGCCAAACAGCCTATCACTGACCTCTTTGCCCTGCCACTCAACCCGGCTGCTATAATTAGTGGTGTTTGTAAACAGGTCCACATGGGTGCTGCTGTAGACATTTATATGGGTTTTATTTTCGCTTTTGTAGCATCAAATAATTGGATTTTTACAAAATGGCTATGTCTATTTGGTAATTTAATTACAAGTTAATATTTTCTTTCTGGACACCAGTCAGTTCAGTGGCTCTCAAAGAAAACATTTTGGGCTACATTATTTATATACAATTACACAGTCCGGGAAATGCTCAAGATCCCTGCTCATGCATTCTATCATTAAAGTGTGTGTGTGTGTCAACACACTTTTCTTTCTTTCTTTCTTTCTTTCTTTCTTTCTTTCTTTCTTTCTTTCTTTCTTTCTTTCTTTCTTTCTTTCTTTCTTTCTTTCTTTCTTTCTTTCTTTCTTTCTCTCTCCCTTCCTTCTTTCTTTCTGTCTGTCTGTCTGTCTTTCTGTCTGTTTTTCTTTCTTTCTTTCTTTCTTTCTTTCTTTCTCTTTCTTTCTTTCTTTCTTTCTTTCTTTCTTTCTGAATTTGAAATTTTCAATCTTGAATATCTTCAACAGTATAATAGAGATGTCATAAATTTCCTACCCCCATTATATCTTAACATATATTTTCTAAAATAGTCTGCACCTTTTTACTCTTACATTGAATCCTAACACGTACATGTCTTCTCAAAATTGTATACCCCTTATGCTAAATTTTAATTTATTTTCAAAATTTTTCTGCCTACTACCTTAAATCCCAACATTTATTTTTGGACATTTTCTGCTCCCTATATTGAATACTAACATTGTTTTATCCAACAATCTTTACCCTCACATTATATATGCCAACATTTATTCTCTAACTTTGTAAACCCTGCACAACAAATTCTAATATTTGCTACCCCAACATTAAATCATAACTTGCATTCTCAAACATTTCCTATTTTCTATGTTGAATTCTAACAACTATTTTATAATATTTTGTACCCACTACATTAGGTCCTAATGTTCGCTACCCTATGCACTGAACTCTAACATTACTTTCATAACATTTGCTGCTCCCTATTCTGAATCACTGTGAATCAGAAGCATCTTTTCTGTACGGGTGTATTTTCATCCATAAATACATCCATGCTTGTATCCTCTGTACATTACCCTATAATATAAACTGAAAACTTACATTCCAATACTATGACTGTCACCTCTTTATCAAATGCATGCAGCTGATCAGTGTTGGGTCCTTGTATATCATATGGCTGGGTCATTGTATAACATAAGTTGTAATATTCAATTGATATTTGTAATGAATTAGTAATGATAAGATACAAATAAAAGACAGACCAACACTCCATTTCAATTTATTTCACTTTATTTGTAAATATTTTATGGATGGTTCAACATTTTCCAAATAGTGCAGACAGTATGTTAGGTGAGAGGGGGTATGATGCGAGGGTATGTTTTGAATGAGGCAATTCATATTTAAATCACATGCAGATTCAATTTCATTTATGATACATATAATGATTTTTTTTCACCGACCAGCGTGTGTAATTTTCCTGACATTGATGATAAAATATGTATCCACATATAAGTTCAAATGGATGAAAGGGGGACAATATACCTAGTACTTCAAACTTTCCAAGTGACCCATTTTGCCAAGGTCAGAAAATACTGGCATGGGGATAGAGGGGGCACCAGTCAAGATTAATGTGTTTACTAGTACATGTTCTGTGAAAATGATGAACCATCCAGTAATTAGCTTGTATGTACAGGGTAATGTAACACTATCAATGATCATTTTTTACATAATTAATATACCAATGACATTTCTATACAACTTTATACAAAAATATCTTTCTCATAAACACTTGAGTTAGGAATTAAAATTACTGAATCTGATACACTCATTCATTTGCTTGGGCAATAGTTCATGACACAGACTTGCTATTGCTGATCTGCTGTTTCCATCCATCGATCCATCCATATCTTTGTTCACAGAAAGAAACAAAGTGATAGGAAGGAAGGGTGGGGAGAGAGAGAGAGAGAGAGAGAGAGAGAGAGAGAGAGAGAGAGAGAGAGAGAGAGAGAGAGAGAGAGAGAGAGAGAGAATTTTAAGCTAGGATTATGAGGATTGATGTGACCAAAATATACAGGGCTATCTAATTTTTAAGCTATGGTTATGAGGATTGATATGACCAAAATATAAAGGGCTAGATGCATCAATATTATGTACATTCAGCTGAATACAGAACCAAATACACAAAATTCTTGTGGGCCAGATGTGTGCATTCCCATTAGATTCTATGTTAAAGCAGCATTCATTAAATTGGTTAGTTTTCAGTTGAGGTGACAAAATTTACATGAGTATGTCCCCAATACCCAAAGATTGACCATAAAAAATTGGTGTTTCTAGCTACAGCAGTTTTAAAATTGTTTATGTGCACATTACAATGGAAAGTAATGGAAATACACAGACCTATCATGCCTGCCTACAGTGCGCTCTGCTGAGAGTCCACCAGAACCAATTGATTTTGACCGTACTTATTCTCTAGTTACATTTGTATAACCCACAACAAGCAATTGAGCCATTGATACTGCAATAAAAATATATTATTCAGAGTTCCCAGTGTTATTTTTCAAGATACATCATACCACATAAAAAAGTGAGAATGACATCAGCCGAGCTCTAAACCATCATCAAAAGCATTTTAGAAGTATGCATATTGACAATACTGGCAATGACACCTTGCAACTGTAATTATACTGTCAATGAATCTCAAAAAGTTTGCTGAAACGGGTAGACAACAATATATGATGATGATGATGATAACTGTGATAAAATCCATACAAATCAAATACCACTGATAAGTTGTACACTAAAAGCTTAAATTTCTACGCATCTAGTGACATTTATTAAAATACACCACCCTGTATAAACACAGTGACAGGGCCACAGCCCAGCTCTGAGCGCAAACCGTAATTGGTTTAACTATATGCCTATCAACGATGCTGGCAATGACACCTTGCAACTGCAATTATATTGCCAATTGAAGTACATATATTTCAATAAATTATACTGAAGTTAGTAGATGACAATATTCATCTGATTTATATAATTATCTCTGTACAATGTATTTTTTTTCACATAAAGTATTACAATTTTTTTCACCAAAATCTCTCGATGAAAAGGATGATGATAATGACATCAGCCTTGTTAGACGCACTGTTGTAAACATATAAAAATATGTATTTATCAACAAATTGCAGGCAATGTTACCTTGCAATTATAATTACATGTAGATACGTACATGCATGTACATGTATATGTATAATAATAATGAGCATGAACTGATTAATATCATCCACACAAGAATTGATTAATTGTGCATGTACATCGAAATAAAAAACATATATTTACTTGCCCATAATACTGGAATAATTGCTTTCCATCTAAATTTTATTAAAAAAATAATCCAAATGAATTTCCCTGACAGACACACTGATAGAAAGAAAGAAAGAAAGAAAGAAAGAAAGAAAGAAAGAAAGAAAGAAAGAAAGAAAGAAAGAAAGAAAGAAAGAAAGAAATTAATTCTCAATTAATGTTCCAAAATAACGGCCTCCAGCCACCCCTCAATAGCCATGCCCTCACCGGCAAAATTAATCCAAATGAAAGAAAGAAAGAAAAAAGACAGACAGTCAGACAGATAGACAGAAAGAAAGAAAGAAAGAGAGAAAGAAAGAAAGAAAGAAAGAAGGAAAGAAAGAAAGAAAGAAAGAAAGAAAGAAAGAAAGAAAGAAAGAAAGAAAAAAGAAATAAAGAAAAAAGAAATAAAGAAAGAAATTATCAATTAATGTTCCAAAATAACGGCCTCCAGCCACCCCTCAATAGACATGCCATCACCGGCAAAATTACTCCAAGTGAAAGAAAGAAACACAAAAAGACAGACAGACAGACAGACAGACAGAAAGAAAGAAAGAAAGAAAGAAAGGAAGAAAGAAAAAAAGAAAGAAAGAAAGAAAGAGAGACAGAGAGAAAAAAAGAAAGAGAGAGAGAAAGAAAGAAAGAAAGAAAGAAAGAAAGAAAGAAAGAAAGAAAGAAAGAAAGAAAGAAAGAAAGAAAGAAAAAAAGAAAGAAAGAAAGAAAGAACGGCCTCCAGCCACCCACAGTGGCCGTGCCTGTGCACTGGGGTGAGGAACTTGGGGGTACTGGTGGGTCTTAAATTTGCCTGCACTGTTTCTGTGGTTGGTCTATGGACCTCACTTGGCTCTAGGGTGGGGATATTAGGGAGTGATGGCTGGTCTTAAATTTGCCTGGACTGTGACTGTGGTTGGTCTCTCGGTGCTGGCTGGTCTTTTTGTGTGCACTGTGACCATGGTTGGTCTCTGTGGCTGCAATGGATAAGGCACTGGAAGGTGTGAGGGAGGACTGAATGGTGCGTGAGCATGCAACTTGGCACTTGGCTCTGGGATGGGGTGGGGGACGGATGACTGACTGGTTGGTCAGGGACTGAGATGCTAAATGCATTGTGTGATACATCCTTCCATGGGGCTGGGGCCGCAGAGAACACTTTGGGCTTTCCCGGCTGTCTATTCCGGAGCTGCCTATGCATCTGCAGATAAAAAACAACAATAAAAACAAAACCGAACAAAAGAAAAAGAAGATAATGAAATAGAAAAATTAAAAAAAAAAAATACTGAAAGTAGAAACGACTTATAAATACATATACCGGGCCCTACTGAATAAGTAAGGAACATACACACACACTGTAATAGTAATTCTGGGTCTCGCATTCAGTGCTTATTGTACATGTAAGCATGTTTTTTGAAGATACGGGTGTCCAATGCATATCTGTAAAATGGGTACTCAAATCACTAAATTTGCAATTTGTATTTAGAACACAATTCAGCTGTAAAATAAGATCGTCCTGTCGGGTGAAAATGTATTAACTACATACATGCATGTACATGCACATGCTATGTCACATACAACCATGTGCAGTGGTATATTGTCTTGTCCAAAATACTTAACAGTTTGTGGTCTTCAATACAAGTTCATGTCAATGTATATATAGTAGTACCTGTCTTTAGAGGCCACTCCAATGATTGATGACTTTAAGGTGCACAGCAGTAAAAGTTTCTACATTTTTAGTCATCAATGGTCATTTTAGGTGTTAACTTGACAAATTTTCAGCAGTTTACTCTAATAACGATATTTAGGTATGATTATTGAAACTTTGCAGTGTTTCAACACACACACACACACACTCACACATATATACATATATATATATATATATTAATATATATATATATATATATATATATATATATATATATATATATATATTTACATCATAAATGATTTTGTTGCTTAAAGATTACTTACTTTGGATATTCTGCCTATATCATTTGTGCCAGCTTTTGGTACTTGTGCATCACCATTGGCACACTATCACGCGGCACATTTGCCGCTCCCACGTGCAGCATGACAGCCTAATATACCAAATGGTGTTGATCATAAGTGACAATTTCAACAATACATATTAGTTGTGATATATATATATATATATATCTGTGATATCTAGTGTCGATTTTTATGACCAGTTCAGATACACACGTTTACTTGTAATAGAGACCATCTCAACAGAAAAAAACGGTGTTATAACCAGTAGTCTTTGCAATTACTTGTCTATATTATCTTCATTGTCTATGTATCGGCAACTGAAATACATTGAATTCTTGTGAGTTGTAGCTATACATGTATATTCACATTACAGTGCATGTTTTAATAACCTACTACTAACCAGTAGTCTTTGCAATTACTTGTCGACATTATCTTCATTGTCTATGTATAGACAACTGAAATACATTGAATTCTTGTGAGTTGTAGCTATACACATATATTCACATTGCAGTACATGTTTTAATCACCTACTACTAACCAGTAGTCTTTGCAATTACTTGTCGATATTATCTTCATTGTCTATGTATAGACAACTGAAATACATTGAATTCTTGTGAGTTGTAGCTATACATATATATTCACATTGCAGTACATGTTTTAACTCATTCCACCCTGATGACGCTTTTTCCCGCTAATATCTAAATGTCGTCTGCTAATTGTATTTTACTAATTTAGGGACTATTTTTCAATATTTTGGATGAAACTTGCATGGAAGATCATTCCAAATTATATGCCCATGGTCAACAGCTTTCCTTGGCGCGCTCTGGGCGCAATGCGCCCAGAGCGCGCCAAGGAAAGCTGTTGACTCAGTCTTCTATCAGGGTGGAATGAGTTAATCACCTGCAGTGTAACTGGATATATATCAAAATTGACACAACAGTTGTTTGTACCAACTGTTATAAATGGAGATTGTACAAGGTAGTAAACAGTCACAATGGTATTACACTCACGCTTAAAATATAAGTTGACTATAATTTGTATTTTCGATCAACTCAATATGCGGATCAATAAGTTAACTTTATTATTATTTTCAATCAAATCAAGATGGGGATCAATATAGAATTTGTGAGGGCTAGAAGTGTGTGTTCCCTTCAGATAGCATTTTATCTTCCTCCCCCCGAGAAGGGCAACAAAGGAAGGAAAGCAGTGCATTTTGGCTGGCCTTATGAGAGGGGGACCACTCTACATCTAAATTAACCTCATATCATTATTGTACTATTGTCTGTATATTCAGTGCAATCTACAACATAATACACAAACCTTTATCTTCTGTGTATTACCAGCGGATTACATGTTTGACACTTAAAGATATTCTCCATGTATTTGAGTCAATACACAACACAATGTACAGAGCTTGTGTGAGAGGGGTGTGTATTGCAATAGATTACATGTTTGAGAAAATTCAAAATACTTATTTCTATGTTTGATTACCTTTATAATGGGAACCTCAAATACAGCTCCTATTGTTTTAAACCAAAAGAAGTGCGGCTGACCATTTTGCTTCTAACACTACTCTGTTCTTATTGTCTATCAACTGGAGACAAGCTGTAATTGAACAACAATAACAGGGTATATTTTAATTACGGTTCACATTCTATTTTCACTGTATTGTGCATGTAGTATATCTGTATGCTTGGGAAAAGAGGAGATATTTAATTGTGAGTGCAATAATTCCACAGGGAAATACCAAATGCATTAGCCAAACTTTTCTAGAGGTATTGGAGGCCCTGAAAAGGGCCATTGGGGTTGTGAAGAAGCATGGTTCTCAAGGCTGGTAGAATGGCTGATAATGGTACTTCCTAACATGCTTTTGTTGAAAGCGGATTGTTGACTCAAACACCTGGAACAAAACAGCCGTTCCATCAGCATTCAAATGCTGATTGTCCCTGGCATACAGTCCTGACTCTTCAGTGATGTATCTGTTGGTGTGTAGCACTTGGTATGGCCGTTTGTGCTTCACTATGAGACCATTCACTTGACGGATGGACTTGTCACTAAATGACTGTGCTTGGGCCTTGGCAATATTGTTGTAATGTGGACAAGTGCTGTGGGTTCTGGCTTTTGATGACTGACACAATGTTCAAAAGATTGTCCATTATATCTTGGGGGTTGAATCTGTCATCCACAATATCATTGGCTCCAACACAGAGAAATATAATGAAGAATCTAATATCCAGTTGTCATTGCTTGAGATACTTCTGAACTCTCTGTGTTGTGATTCCTGGGTAGGCTTGCATGTTGGTGCCCAAGGGTCTGGGGAAGTGGTCAATCATGTCTGAGCATATGCTGCCCGAGATGACAGTTGCTTGTGACCTTGTTCAGCTGTTGTTCATGGTGAAAACAGATGAAGGACTGAATGATGTTCACTCTTTTGGATGGCATATTTATGCCATAGGACAAAGTTGGTGTTGAACATGACTCAACACATTTGCTGCCACATGTCACATAGAGCTCGAGATCAAAGCATGACTGTGAATATCAAATACCTTGCACAGGTGTTAAAATCACTGCAGCTGTGAATACACTGAGTTAATCCCTTGGCTGATGTGACTTGTGTCAAAGTTGGCTTATTGACAATAACTAGTGTCTGAGCACCTTATACAACTTCTATACTAAGCTTTTTTCTCACATCTCTTTGGAAACCAATTAAATGTATTGTGAAACTTATTGCCATGGCATGAGAAGATTCTGCCACCAATGTTGGCATAGGCCTACTCTTTGATGAAAGTGACATTATTCAACTCAAATACCGAGCTGGTTTCTGGCATCTCCTTTGAAATAGAGTATATTGTGACACTTATTGTAATCACATGTGATAAAATGGATAAAAACACGGGCATTCTCATTCATTTCAGTGTATGGTTAGCCATGGACAAGGTTGATTCCTCACAGACCTTGTCACCATCAGTGACAAGAAAGGCAACTGTCATAAGTGACAGTATCTACTCTGATAAACGCTGCCCATTTCCAAGACCAGTGCGCACAGTCATGAAAACAATAGTTTTTGATAAAAAAATTAACGAACCTCTACATAACACTGATGCGTACACTTTGGGCAGGTACAAAATCCCATACATAAAATGATAGAGAATGGGAATTCTCCATTTACACTTTCGTTTTAACCAAATATTATATGATAGTAAGGGTTATGATTATCTTACCAAAAAAGACCCCCCCCCCAAAAAAAAAAAAACATAAATAAATAGACCATGGATATGCTTATACTGATATATATTAATGCAGGGATGAGGAATTGAGATCTTTGAATGAAATAGCTTAGCAATTTCAGAAAGGGGGGGATACAGAACATGAGAAGAAAAAGATAGTTGAGGTGAGCAACTTTCCACCTTGTTCTGTGCGTGAAATACATCAGAAGATTGAAGAAAACTGTATGAGAATATAGAAGCCGAGGTCAATTCTCGAAATTTTGTGGATCATATCCATCTGAATACACAACCCAATATACAAAAATCTTCTGGGCTCCCCAGCTGCAGGTGTTTTGACTAGTGCAGCATTTCTATGCATTCATACACAGCCCAATATTCAAAATTTTGTGGCCTGCATTTGTGTATGTATTAAACATTCCGTGAGATCAGGACATGATGCCCTCATCAGTTGAGACCAGGACATCATGTGCTGATCTCAGCTATTCCCGTTTCTCCTAGAAATTTTGCGTTTTTATCTGAATACACAACCCAGTATACAAAAATCTTGTGGGCTGCAGTTGTGTATTGACTATTCCCATTGGACTGAATGCTAAATGGGGGATGCACGTATCTAGTTAATATTGTTATGACAATATTAAGTTTTTAACCACATTAATGCATTCATTTTCTCTGTTATAGGATTTTTCAAAAGTAGTCCAGTTTAAATTTACATTGGGAAACAATGAAGCTGATATGTACTCCCATCTGTGAATGACATATAGCTAGGACAGCACTGTACATGCATCATTCAATTCATTGTACCCCCAAGGAGACCATGGTATATTACCCACCAAGATTACAATAAAAAACATATGCTTAGTGAGTAGTTACTCAAACTCAATGTTATAATTGACTCATGGGCAAGTCTCTGGTCAAAGACCAGGAACAGCTGAGTAATTTCCAAGATGAATAATCAGAATATAATCATTTAAGTTTGGAAAAAAACTGGGCGCTGGTAAGAAGGTGATCCCTATCAGGTTTTTGGGATTATATGACACTGGTGCTTAAAATAAATTGATTGAACTGAAGCAGGTCTTGGATGTTGGAAAACAACAAGGGACACTTCCATGAAACAACTTACGTTTGTTTATTTACCTCATGAAACCATGTGCCATGGTGAACGCCGACTCGCTTGACACTAACAGCTGTCACCGTATCGGAGGCCACGCTCTAATCTCAATTCAGAATTTTAAGCATGCTCAGAAGCAGATTTCCCGGTCAGAGCTCCAGGACCTAATTGAATCACGTAGTTATTGCAAATTTCCCTGCACTTATATTTCCACTTATTTCGCTGATGACACCGTGGAAAACAGGCAACAATACTTTTTAAGCATAGGTCTAATAGGAGCCTCACCAAAAGAATGAAATAAAAACCTCAGTTGTATTTCTGAAACCAAATATTCATTAAATTTACACGCACGAAAATAGGCAGACTCAGACTCAAACAACCTTTATTTGACCGTTTTTCTGTACAGAATACACATTTGTAACATATCGTGGTCAGGAGACACCCATTAGGGCCATGAAACAACCGCTATCATGGGAGCCATCTTAATACCCAAATTTATTTACAATACAATTTTCATTGAGATGAAAAACGTTTGTATTACTCTGCAAGTAGTAAAAAAATATATTTATTGTAATTTCAGACCATGATTATTGAATGTATGTTGATTAAGAAATGAAGGATTGTTAAAGGCCTTACAAATTGGGAACATTACAGATATAACAGTTAGGAACAGAACAGGTTGCAACATATTTACTAATATAATATTTCTTTGCATATAAGGCAAAGCCGTGTTTACTGTGAGTACCAACCTTGTTGATTATGTTGATAAGAGTATCATTTGCGGTTTTGATAATCATATGTCTCTGGCATTTTTCCGTGCTAACAAGATTAGTTCTTTCTGTGAAAGTAGCAATTCTGTTTCTCGTATTAGAGATGATGGACATTAGATAGGAGTCTTATATTAAACGATTTAAAGTACTCTGGTGATTGGTTATTAATATACTTAAAGTAGAACATCAGTTGCTGATGGAGAAAAGTATCGTTCATATTAAGTAGGTTCAGTTTTTTTAAAGATTTGTTCTGTGTTAGCGTTAAACTTGCTATGGTTGATTTTCCTTACACACTTTTTTGAAGCAGAGCAATTCTGGAGTTTTTATGTCCCCAAAGCAACACGCCATAGTTTAAGTGTGGTAATACTAATGAATTAAATATTATTTTTAGGATGTTGCTAGGAAGATATTCTTCAAGTCTGTACATGATGCCAATAAATTTTGATATTTTCAACGAGATTTTGTTAATATGGTTGTTCCAATTAAGATGCCTGTCAATTTGTACCCCAAAGAACTTCAAGTCATTAACACATTCAATTGTTATGTTATTTATTTGTATTTCTGGGATTGTTGCTTGTCTTTGTGAATTGTAAAAAAATCATAAATTTGGTTTTATTTTCATTGAAAGATAACTTGTTTAACTTCATCCATGTATATATTTTATGTAATTCTTTATTTATATTTAAAGTTACCGCATGGATGATATCAGACTTAAACATAGCTTGTAGAGTACTGACTAAAGTAGTGTCATCTGCATATATCAGAGGCTTAAAAAGGTTAGATGCAGATGGTAAATCGTTCATATAAATAATGAACAGCAGAAGACCTAAGATAGAGCCATGAGGTACTCCAGTAGAAATGTTCAATAGATCTGATTTCGTATTACCTATTTCTACATATTGCTTACGATTTGTTAAATGATTTTCTAGTAAATCCAGTTCTACACCATTTACACCATAATATCGTAATTTATGTATTAGTATCTTGTTGTCCAATGTGTTAAAAGCCTTAGATAAGTCCATAAAATATTAATTGAAATTTCTTGTTTATCTATGCTATTTAATACCCTATCGACTAGTTCAACTGAAATTACCTCTGTAGAATGCAGTTCTCTAAACCCATACTGATGGTTGTTGTATAAATTATGTGTTTTGAAGTAATCATACTGTTGATTAAACATAGCTTTTTCAAAGATTTTTGGAAAGCTCGGTAAGAGGGAAATAGGTCTGTAGTTGTCAAAAAGGTCCAAATCACCCTTTTTCTGTAGGGGTATGACTTTAGCTATTTTCAAATTGCCTGGAAAAATCCCTTTGGCGACAGACTAGTTGAGTATAATAGTCATATGATCACTGATTTCATTTTTTATGCTTTTCAACAGTTTAACAGAAATACCGTCATGACCACAACTCGCTTTTGGTTTTAATGAGTCAATGGATTTAATTACAGTGTCTGCTGTAACTGGTGTGAATGAATTGTGCATACAGGGAGTGCTCAGATAGTCTTGGAACTCATTGTTGTTTAGGAGATTTACTTTTGCAGCAAGTTTGGGACCTATCTCAGAGAAAAAATTGTTAAACTTGTCAGCAATTGTTTGTTTATCAGAAAGAATTGCACCATTTACCTGAAAGGCATCAGGAAAATTTGACTTCTTTTTGGATTTATTCAGTACTTCTTTAATATTTGTCCATGTAAGTAAGGCATATTCCCGTCTTCACGTACTTGCCGTTTACTCCACATTTAACTGGAATAATTCGACTAAATGCATTAGCCATTACCCTTGCATCTCTGATTCCACACAAACAGCTAAAACAATTCACTGAATAAATGGACAAGGCTGTGATATTTTTAAACGATATCAGTTTATACCTTACGTGCATTTTCATCCTGAAAATTCATGAATCATTCTGTCAGACTCTGTGATATTTTTTAACACGTCACGTCAACATCAGAACTCAATTCCGTCGTTTGAGTGTATTTTATTTACTTATGACATTTTAATTTGGACCTTTTTAGTCAACATTGCAACTTCATTCGGTCCTTAAAACTAATGATTTTATTCACTTATTTTATTTAGTATATACATATTTGTGACATGTGTTAAATAAATGTTTCAAAGTGTGAATCTTGTTGTTCTGCTTTACTTGTTCAAGTTATTGTGGCTTGTTGATGAAGTGTTTATTTTTAATTTCTATATGCTTGTGATGTTCACAATTAGGAATTTTTAACGAATAAGAATATGTTTCTTTTTTTAATTTCATATTCTGGAAAATTAGTTTTATATCCAAACACTTTATGTCTAATGACACATCAGCTTCATGTATCTGTTGTTAACACCAACCAGAAAGTGGTAAATAACATGATAGATCCTTTTCACAACATTTCATTGAGTTTTCAAATATACAAAGATTCAACATATTTCACCTTTTTTTGTTAGTCCATAACTAAAAATCTAACAAATTATAATACCTTTCAACAATATTTATCAAAGTGCCACAATAAAAAATATCTGTACCATGGCTACGATAAGTTCTGAATGACAGCATCTGAGAGTGACCTCCAATGTAACTCAAATGTTGTCAGTTTTCTATTTACTGCATGTATGTGTGTTAATACTGATATTTTCCTTTGAAATAGAAAAAAGGAAACTGGTGAAGTTAATATAAGTGATCTGAACTAGTTGTGAATGTATCAAATATATCCCATATAAACAGCAATGAAATTTTATTTTGTTCCTTGTAGAATTTGAAAATAACACATTTTTGATCGATTGTTATTTGTTCATGTAAATCAGATTCCCAGAGTTTTTCATCTTTCTCAACAAGAACTTTCCAGTGGGACATTCCCAAAATCTATGGATTGTTGTTTCATTAGTAAAGCCACAAACTTCACAATTTGTTTTGTCTGTAATACTAATTTTGGTTTAAACATATTTTCTTTCAAAAGAAAATACAATTAGCCGACAGGCTCACCAGCCTATATTAGGGCTTCTTGTACTAATTGTGAAAAGCCATGATTTGGTAACAAAAATTCGATGCAAAATTTTAAATTTTAAAGTTTGTGATTTTCTTTCCAGTTACCTTGTGTTTCAAATCTCTCGAAATCTATCCCTCCATTCCTCAACACATATTAGTTCATTTGAACAAGTAAACTGCACAAATATCCAATTTGCAACTGTAATTATAGATAATGATATATTTACCTTTGATAAAGAATTTCAAAGAAATGTCTCTAATTGCTACATTCTAACTATCTCTCACAGTGTGTCTACACCTATAAGGAATTGCTGAACGTATTTGAAAATCCTCAAGAAAAAGTGGCTCAAAATTACATTTCATGTTTATCTGATCTGGGAAAGAAATTCCCCACTTGCATTGACAATATCGTTTATAAACATAATACCATGGCCATACCACTCTTTATAAAAATGCTTTTTCTGTATAAGTGTATTTTCATTACATTATATTACTTCCCTGTTAATGAAAACACTAATATGAAGTTGTAAAAAATGAATGGAATTCATTCCGAGCCTTCAAAATATCTCTATCAACTGAAGGTATAGTTATATTTTCCCAGACAGAATCAACAGAACTACTACTAAATTAAGCTTGTGATGTTATGCCTGAAAAAACAGTGACATTACACACCAGCAATTTTCAATTTCTTCGTTGAAGATGTATTTTACCCAAGAAAGCAATAAAGATTGAACCTTCAAGTCAAAACAAGGACGTTTATACCTTCCATTCGCAGGTGTTTGATACAGGATGTCATTTTTCATTTTTGGAACGCTACTACCCCAGATAAATGTATTCATTTCCTTTCCCATCATTTTGACCATGTCTGAAGCTAAGGATACTATAGGAGCACAAAACACCAATTTTGAAATACCTAATAAGATAAGATAAGAGACAAAATAAGCTTTATTTAAGACACTAAAAATCTCATCCATGGTATACACGTTTGAATAAAACTACACAGTGAATGATAAAACGCATAAATACGTAGTAAATATTGTGCAAGGTAGCTAAAACCCCTAACAAAAGCTGAAGGTAGACATGGCAGCTAAAGACATAACAAAAACAAAACAAAAGAATCTACTCAGACAGCACATATAAGGCTTTAGACCCGGTCTGCCACAATGATGAGCACCAGCAGATATCACTGTTTAGCACCTGTTGTATTATTGAAGTGTTCTATCTGGTCAGTCTTCACAAAAACTGTAAAAAACCAATGCGGTCTGTATCTCCCAAAAGGATTTATAGTGTTGGAGACAAACATAGTACTAGCTCTACAGTATTTTGGGTAACGGGAGAACCAACGAAATGAACTATTGTAGCAGACTACCAGTCTGTTCATTTCATTTATAGTGTGTTGACACCACAGCTGAGCTGTACTGAGCGATGTGCAATATGGTTTAAACAAAGTCAGCTTAGTATCTTTTGAACACATGTAAAACGTCCTCCGAAGCATGTTAGCTCTGATGCAGAGTGACCGGTATTGACGTTTAATGTCCATATCATCTGAGAGGTTATCGACGAGTATCTGTCTCAGGTATTTGAACGGTTTAACAAAGACAAGTTTTTCTCCACATGAAAAGACAGCAGGCTCAAAAGCAAAGGAGCAGGCTGGCGGCGTAAAGAACATACACTCTGTCTTCCTGGTGTTTCATGTGATGTCATGCTCACTAGCATACGCTTCACATGTCGTGACCAGATTCCTCAGACCCTTAAAGGACAGACTAACTAGCACCATGTCATCGGTGTAACTGAGGTTGGTTATGAAAACACTGTCAATGTTACACCCAACTCCACTGCCATTAAGTCTTACATTAAGATCATTCACATTGAAGAGCCGGGGTGTAATCAGCCCCACCCTCATCCCCATCCCGACCCCCTGGCGGACGCCATTAAAAACACTAAACCAGTTTGACCTCACAGGTCCCCACTGGATGCAAAACTGCTGTGTGGAGAGCCAGACCATTAAGCATATCACAATGAACACAGTCACATTTTTATCAAGCCTTTTTCGAAGTAATGTCCAGTGGTTTACACTGTCAAATGCTTTCTTAGCATCAATGAAGCCAGAGAAAATGGGACTTCCCTCACATATTCATCAGCTGATGCCTTGTTCTTAGTACGTGATATACTAGTCTTCAAGTTACCAAAGTGTTTGTGCCACATATCAGCAATATCTGCACAGGCAGTGCGCCCCCTAACACTACAGGACAGCGGGACGCTTTTATTATTGATGACTTATACTCTCTTCCAAAACGTGACTCTGTCTTTGTTAAGTAAATTTTGTGCCAGGGCCTCTGCCCTCATGACATCTTCATTATGCTTATCTTTCCGCAGAGCATACTTAAACTTGACACGGCTTTTGTGCATGGTCTTATAGATGGGACCATGCCTAGGTTGTCCATTTGTCCTCCAGGCATTGTACACGTCCCTAGCAGAACAATGAAGATCCTTCACTTGTTCCTTCCAGCCCGGGACAAGCATGTAGTTACCTTGGTCATATACACCAATAGCCTCGCACAAACTTTTCGAAATATTTTGACTTAACACATCTAAGGCCAGCTGAAACATTGGTACAAATAGTGTCTTTACAGTTCACAACTTCTGAGGTTATATATACTTTAGATAAGTATTTATGAGAAAACATCTTATATTTCTGCAGTTGAGTACCACATGCCCTATACCAGCCTAATTTCTAAGCAAGACCGCGTAGGCTACGTTCACTTAAACGTCAAGTTAGAAGAAAATACGAAAATGCTAAACGTCAAAATTTCAACACCCATGCATGGACCTCTCTCTGTCAAGTCCGAAACCATTATCAACAGCAGCTTAAAACTGCTGAAGATGAGTAGAATACTTAGCTTCGTGAGGACCTCAACAACCCCTCGAAGAAAAGCAAAAGTTGGTGGTGCAGAGTCAAAAATTTTTGAACCGTAATCAATCTTCAACTATTCCCTCTCTCATACATGATGGTAAACACGTTCCTAACTCCCTGTCCAAAGCTGAATTTTTTATTCTTATTTTCCTGAACAATGTAACGTTGATTCTGCAACGGCCAGTTTACTCGAACATATGGATCCTCACTCACTGTAACGGAGAGAGAAGCTTTTGAGGTGCTTTTAAGTCTTGACACAACTAAAGCTTATGATCTTGATGTTATAAGTTCAAAACTGCTCAAAGAAGCCGCACCTGTTATCTCCCCCTCACTTGCTAGATTACTTACCTTTTCACTTTCTAATAGACAATTTCCTTGAGCTTGGAGAAAAGCAAACGTTCCTCCACTTTATAAAAAAAAGGCCCGGAGAATTCATGCATTAATTACAGGCTTGTGTCTCTATTCAGCTGTGTTGGAAAAGTACTAGAAAAGATAGTTTTTAAGCACGTATTTAACTTTTTCTGGACAACATTGTTATCTCTGCTCATCAGTCTGGTTTCATACCGGTTGATTTGACGGTCAATCAGCTGCTCCTCCTCTATCATGAACTATGTATAGCCTTGGATCAAAAAAAGGAAGTACGAATCATTTTCTTAGACATTAGTAAAGCTTTTGACAAGGTTTGGCATTCTGGCCTTTTGTACAAATTAAAGAGAGCAGGTATTGAGGGAGATCTTCACGATTGGTTTTTCGGATTATCTGAAGAATCGCTACCAGCGCGTAGTTATTCAAGGTCAGTCTTCCAGTGAGAGTAGAATTTGTGCTAGAGTGCCTGAAGGTTCCGTGCTGGGGCTTCTTATGTTTCTTATTTACATCAACGACATTGTGAATCTTGTTTGTTGTAACATAAAATTGTTTGCTGATGATACCTCTCTGTACTTGAGTATTGATAATCCCTTTACTGCCGCTGAAATTATGAATTCGGATCTTGCTGATATTGATCAATGGTCCAAAGATTGGCTTGCGACCTTTAATGCTCTAAATACGAACTCCATGCTCATATGTCGGAAGACAAACCAAACTAACCATCCACCTATTCATTTTCAAGATCATGTATTGCAAAATGTTACCCATCACAAACACCTTGGACTTACAATACGCTCCGATTTCAGATGGTCCAATCACATTACTGAAATCTCGAACAAGTCAAGTATACTTATTAACATTATGAAAAACGTGAAGTTTAGATTGGACAGAAGTACACTCGAAACTATTTATATTAGTTTTGTCAGGCCGATTCTCGAATACGGTAGTCAAGTGTGGAGTGCCTGTTCGTTTTTGACGAAAAAGGCTGGAAACGTTCAATTAAGTGCTGCTCGTATTGTTACTGGTTACTGTGGCAATGCACGGAATGAGCAATGCTAAGGTTTACGAAGAAGCCGGATGGTCAACTCTTGCCAAACATAGAGAATATCAAAACTGACGTTAATATACAAACTTGTTAACAAGCTCGTTCCTGATTCATTGTGCTCAATTCTTCTTACTGCTTCTACTGTGGGTAACCAAACCTATCAAACTCGTCAGCAATTGAATCTTCCCCATTTTCGTGCTCGTACTGATCTCTTTGATAATTCATTTTCCCCTCGAGTATTAGGCTGTGAAATCACTTACCTCTAGAAACTAAAAATTCAGCTTCAACCAAAATGTTCAAGTCAAATATTATGAAGCCAGTGGTCCGAACTATCAAATTTCCTGAATTATACAATTTTGGTGACCGATTTCTCGCAGTTCAACACACCCGCCTTCGCCTGGGTGCGAGCCAATTAAATTCTCACTTGTTTCAGATCGGCGTGAAAGATACACCTTTATGTGATTGTGGTATATCTAGTTAAGATGCTTGGCATTACTTCTTTATATGTCCTATTTATGCTGTTCAGCGATCAATTTTCCATACTACGATTCCCTTGTATGCTCCGTTCACATTACAGACAATTGTATACGGCTGCCTTGAATGTTCTCTTGAAGGGAATATTGTGATTTTTTCAGCAGAACATGAGTATATATCCGAAACCGGCCGCTTCAAAACCGGCAGGCACAGGTTAAATTTTTAGGTAAAACGAACGCATATCGGATTCTGCTACAATGCTAGCTTATCATACACATATGTAACCTCATATAGTAATACATTACATGGCTCCACTGTCTGTTACGTCACTCTGTTCGTCATCTAATCATTTGTCTAGTGCGTCTAATTCTGTCCAGTTTATGTGTTGTCCTGTCTCGCAAGAGGTATTCGAATAGGGTTTTGCCCTTTCTTCCCAATTGCTGAGGATATTATATTGTATGTTAATTTCGATGTATTTGGTCAAAAAAAAATATGTTAAAATCAAGTGAGACCGCTTTTAAAACTGGGAATTTATCAACTTTGCACTTAAAAGAAACAGGGGATTGATCGGATGAGATGCAGTCATACAGTGCACGAATTTCTTGTAATGAGTTATGAGCGTGTTTGGTTGAAATACAATGGTCCAACCACGACGTGGTACCAAATGCAGCACTGGTAAATGTGAAAGTGCCACTATCCGCACCAAGCTTTAAGATATCACTTTGAAAGTACTCATGTTCATCAGAGAAGGCTTTTAGAAGAGGATGCAGAAGAGTGTAGTATCCATGATTATATAAGTGCTTACAACAATGGGTCAGTAGTGCCTCCTATACTAGCAACAGTAAATTTACCAACCCCATATTCTCTGGGCCCACCATATTCAATAACAGTTCAGGCTAATTGTCTTTCCAACCCAACTACAAATATCTGGTTGATTATGCACTCCCACTGCATAAAATACCTGTTACTAGAACAGTTGCAGAAGCAGATCAGTACATTATCTATGACTAGGTGTTGTATGCCATCTGTGCACCACAAAAAGGTCGGGCACATACCTGCTGTCTTTGGCAATTAGCTTTACCCAAAACATTGAATGCAGAGGCAAACAAGCATATCACAATGGCTTGCTAGGCGAAGGTCACTCATGCATTATCTGAGCTTTATATGGCCATCCAAAATATATACTAGTAGCTACGAGTGTAATCTGCATTTTTTTTTTGCTAATCCTATGACATCTGTCGGTAAAAATGGGTATCACCATTGTAAGACCACCCCATCAACACCTACGCTCAAAGGAGGCCCATTGGCCTGATCCATACAACATATAAGGTCCTCTTCCACCTGCTTCTAATTCCCCTTACAAATATATCCTACTAGTGACAGACTTATTCTTTTCTTTTCCATTTGCAACTTCGCTTGAATCTCAGGGTGCCAGGAGTTTAGACAATGTACTTTATAGGATGTGAGTTTTTGTATACATACCTCTCACACAGCCATGTTTCAAAGAGGGCAAAGAATTTCAACATTCAGTTGTTATCTGCATTTTGTTGGATATTTCATGTAAAATGGGATTTCAATTCATGAGATTACCTTCAGAATGACAACATAGAAGAATCATTTTGTGAAGTGTATCTTACTCATTACGGTCCACGGCAACTAATTAACTCATGAAACATTCTTTATTTCCCATATCTAGATGTCTAGACTGCCAAGTTTTCAATTATATCTGTGACTTTGTAAAAATACAGCAGCTGCTTATTTGACTGGGGAGCTTTTTATGAACAGAGCGTTTCTTTTTGAAACGTGCACGTTTGTCTCTAATGTGTGATCTGCTATATTTATAATATTTCATTTATTTATTTTTTCGGTTCATTCAATATACATAATGTATTTCGTTCTCGAAGCACATTCAATTTACAAAAAATGCTAACATCAAGTGCAGAAAAAAAATTAATTCAGCAGGTGCAAAATATTCTATTTTTTGCATTACCTCCATGTGGTCCAAATTACCCTCCATGCTGCCATCACGGATCTCGCAAAGTTCGCAGATCACTGCATAGTCCGTCTTCCCCTCCAATGAAGCACTCTGCAATAGACCAGTTCATAGGACTTGGGTTTGTTTGGTTCACTTCGGGAAGCATACCCTGCTTTGTTTACATTTTGTGCTTGGCTACTTGTTGATTGGACAATCAGGCCAACAATGGAATGCATAATTAACTACGGTCCGGGGAAGTTGGGTGCAACTCGGTATGAACAGATCTTTTGTCATTTTAATACAGTATAAATATTAAACATGTTGTCACAAAGAATTTGACATCTTTTAATATTATACTTATTTAATAGATAATTGAACGACCTGCCTACTACCGATGGTCAACCAAAATAAATTGTTTTGCAACCTATCTGCACCAGGGTATTATCACCTTTATATAGTTTATGAATGAATTGTAAGTGGCGTCAATGTTACTGCAGTTCAAAGGTCGTGTTTTTTTACATATCTCCGGAAGCAGTATATTGTGAGTTCGGTATGGCAATTTCCATATGTGGCGTACTAATTCACGCCAGGCAATAAATGATATATCGGATTATCCACTTCCGAACTTGAAAGGTTCCATCAATGGGATCCATAAAAGGACGTGGCATAGGATTGAAATAGTTTACAAAGTACGGCCGAAAAAGCATGTCTAAATCCACCCATTATAATATTGACCTCAGAACATATCGCAGTAATATATCGTTGAAAATTATATGTCAGAGAATCTATTCCCAAACAATTTCCGAGATTAACATAGCTGTTACCTTTTTGTCAAAATGCTGCCCATTCTTATTGACTTACATGCATCGTAGTCCGAAAAGGACAGCCATTTACTTTTTCAAGGATTGACTTTCGATTAAATTATTTTCCAAACCCAGCACAAAGTTCAAATAATTTGTTCAAACCGGTTAATGTGGTAGATGATAATACCAAATCATCTACACAAGGCAGGGCACCCACAAACATATTGCTGATATGACAACCAAACTTGGATCTTTTCAGTCAAATTATCTGTTCATCAAAATATATTCTGAAAAGAATCGGAGAGAGTACTCCGCCTTGTTTCACACCATTCCTGACTGTAAACGGGTCACCGGCAGTATTCTCCAGTACAACATTGATTGTTTGGATCTTGTACATATTTGACTTTCCATAAGTGATTAATATAACCCAAAGTAAAAAGGGTAAAAGGACATGTATATGCGAGGACACACAGTTAATATCTTTGACTATTCACACGAACCCAATTTACCACGGATTAAGCTGTTGAAATGGTAAACCATGTTGTAATACTTTGTTTTTAATATGGCTATCAGTGTATATACATCCGTACTACATTAACTGCATGATCATCTGCATTTATTTATTAGATTATAAGGATTTTTAATCATTATTATTGATATTGCAAAGCAACGTCCTCTACCTAGTTAATCTATAAAGGTTTCCGCCAGCCTCTACCTGCATGGAACTCAGTGTCCATGACATCGTAATCATGCTCCGCCTCGCACATAAGCGCATTGAAGCTCATTTTGGGCGTATTCATGTTCATATTTTTCATTATTGTGCACTTTTACTAATATTTCAACACTACTTCCACGTATATTGCCAGGAAACCACATTTTAACTGCGACGAAAATTGTGAAATTGAATTAAATCGTAAAGCACCAGATATTTTTCTATGACTGATACCTTAAATGTAGTAGGACTCTTCTGAACGGAAATAATAAAATATACGGGATGTCTAAATTGGTTTCTTTGTCATGCGTTATGAGTACACCGGGCTAAACCAATCTCAGAGCCTAAATCTTTGCCTCGAGCAATCTAAGTCAATTGCAAGTTAATGGCCAATTCACTAAATATGAAGCAGCATACTTGCAAACATGTTCGAAAGCATATGGCCTTGCCCCAATTGACAATCTTTGCTCCAGATGTGGTGGCTCCGTACCAACACTTTACCCTTTGGCTGGGGACATGAATTCAGTCAAGTTGGAATTATATTTTTATGACATACAAATTGTCGTTATCTTTTATTTTGACAGTCCAAAAATCAATATGCCCAGAAAACAGCTATCCAGTGAATGTTTAAATTTTACAAGGAATTAAAAAGGGTCAAAAGCAAAAAAGCAGCAATGACGGAATAAAAAAAAAACAAATTAAGGACAGGTAAGACACCAAAAAATAAATCCCATTTTAGTCAATCTTAGCTCTAAATGTATTTGCGTTAGGATAACATATCATATATGTGTGTACTCGTCATACTCCAAAGAATTTATATGCCCCGTATTTGGGTGTATGTGATGTTAATTGTTGAATAAACAATCGAAAGGTGACCGCAAAGCATCCACCCCATAAATGTCGATATAAGTCACTTATTATTTGTGATATAATCATAATTACACTTGGATCTTAATCCTGACCTGTTGGCAACAAACAAAAAAAAAAAAAAAAAAAAAAACGATCTTGCAATTTTCTATGTTTTGCTTCGTTTTTCTGTTATCCATCCTCAAAATTTGACGTTTCAATTTTCCCTTTGATTTTCAGGATATTCATTTTCTTCATTTCATAGCAAAAGAACGAACCAAAATTTAGAAAGTCGCTGAATTTTTGTTTCCAGTTCAGACTTTTAAGCATCAAAAGCCGTTAATCGGATTAATTTTCGCCCAGCCGTTTTATTGGAATAACCATTCTTAGGTGTGGTTCTCGTCCTATTATCCACTCTGAGAAAACAAGCTTATAAGGCCTCTGATGTTGATCATTTGCGTCTAAAACAATACTATTTGCTCAAGTTGAGTTGATATTTGTACAAAACGCAGTAAACATCGTCCCTTAACATTTGGAGAGGTTGTCAATCAATTCTTGGCCAATCACATGAATAAAGAGCCTTTGAAGCATGGAAAACATTATTCAGCGATCTGTCAAACGGCGACAGCGACAGTCTGGTTTCAAAGTGGGACGTCCTGGAGGCGGCCCTTCGGGCCCCGTGACTTCAAGCATGGCAACGAAAGTTGTGTTGCCTTGCTTCGGTGGGGCGGCCTACGGCCGCTCGGGGTGAGTGCACGGATGGCGGGTTTGGTCTCCCCCCCCCCCACCTCTTCCTCCCGTTTTTAGGGATAGTATTTTATTGTATTTACTCCTATCTGTATACTTTATGTAGTTAGCTTGTTAGACTTGTCTGTACACTTTACCTAGCTTGTCATTATTTTGTAGTTATTTTCTCAGTGAGTTTCATTTCTCTTTCCAACATGAGCTTTTTAACGCTATTTTGTGTGTTTTCTTTGCTGTTCATGTTTATGCTTATTTCGATGTGTTTATTTGTACTTTTATTTCCTCATCCCTGGGTTTTGATAAAATATTATTATGTACGTGGGTATTGTTGATTAAGGTGCCAGTTTTTTCCCCCCGCATGTCTTTGGGTTTGAAGGACCACTGGGGTAATCCATCGAGGCATGGCCTTTGAAGTTTGAAGGGACATCGTCTGACGATTCCCGCTCCTCTTGAATATTTAAAGGCTCCCGTCATTAGAACGCAAAACAAGCAAGATAACTATAAAATAACCACTAGCATGTTTGCATCTTTTCCCTGCCCACAAACATACTTTCGGCATGCTGCCTTTTTTCGCATTGCCGCCCGGATACCACTCTCCTTTTGCCATGGGCCGTTGCTACCTGCAGCCACGTGACAGGCTGTTAAGTATGATTGACGGGTGGCATTTTTCCGTTTGGCAGCTGAAAACCAAAAGAATGACACATGGACGTTCGGATGTCCACATGCCTGTGTGGTTTTTTTGGCGTTTTTCTCATATTTGTATTTTAGTTAAAAGCTTGAAATTTTGACAACTAATAGATAGGACAATCATCTTGTAAAAACGGTTAAAATCTCAAAATCGGCCATGCAAAGGTTTTTGGGGTCTTAACTGTCCTTAGAAATTACTGGGTAAACAAGCCATTTAAAGCCGCCTAATCAAGGAGTCTTAACTATTTCACGTATCTGCACTTAGCAAAAAGGTGGAGGGAAAAGTCAATGAGGGCGATGCTGCACTTATCACTAGAGTCGCATAAGGATACAAAAATGATCTGAGATACTTACTCCCGTCTGTGTGTTCACAGCTCTACTAATATACAACTGGTCACCTTCAACAACCAAGAAAAGCAATATTTACACAAAGGTCAGGCAGCCATTGTTGTGTACCAGCCTTCCACGAAGTACACACACTCAACACACACGCACGCACGCGCGCGCGCATATACATGCATTCATACATACAAACATATTCATAAATACATACATACATACATACATACATACATACATACATACATACATGCGTTCACACTTTTTCGATATCTTAAACAGGGCTAGTCATGACGTTTCTTTTATGTATAAAGTCTGTAGCTTGCCTCCAGTAGTCCCTCATGGAATAACAATGATGAGATGATCCCGAAATATGGTTTATGATATCGGTAAATTAAATTACTGAGCGTGTTAAGCAGCTAGGCGATATTTGCAAAATGTGCACTTTCTTCGCATTGCGCTCAAAGCGCATCGAAGAAAAATAAAGATGTTACTCGATCGATTATTTAGCGTTGCAAGATTTTATGTACTGATTAAGAAACGCCGAAAGCAGGGTTCGTTTCTTTTGCTTTCATGTTTATATTTTGTGTGTTTTTTGTCATTTTGTTTGTTTTTTGTTTGTTAGTTTTCGTTCTTTTTGTTTACTTTTTTTTGTTTTGTTGACTTTTTCATAACTATAACCAAACTCTACTTGGACTGGAGATACAGAACCATGGACCAAGGTGCAGATGACTAGTCTCGAGGTTTCTCTGTTGTTTCTTAATTAAGCTCCTCAGGGTCGACGTCGGCACTTTTACGGTGCCTATTAACTCCTGCTTCTTATATAGTATGCACGTGGTGTTCCTTCCCACTTTGTTGAAGACATTGCAGACTACTGGCGTTTTCCGTTCCCATTGTGCTCGCGCGTATTTTCAGTGACACACTGATGTTCCTAGTTGCAGATGTCATTGTGTTGCTACTTTGTTCCATGTCTTTAATTTTAACTAAATGTGTGTCCTGCGTGAGTTTAAAGACCACGCTGACCAGCAGTTCACACGGTGCCAATAATAGAAAAGGTTAGAATTAGCTCTAAGGTGTTTATTCGCCCCAATAAACAACTGAGTAAACTAACATTTGGAGGGCTAGAGCAGTGTATTCCATTAGTTTACATGTTAAAGTAACCTTAAATTAACCAGTCACTTTTGTAGCTGTGGTTACATGATTTTTGTGAGGTATTTAGTTTTGCATATAAATTTATTGTCTGAAATTTGGTGTTTCTATCTACAGTAGTTTTCAAGTTGTTAAGTTGCAAATTACAATGTGAAGTAATGGGAATACACAACCCTAGCCCTCCACTGACTGAAGTGCCCTCTTTTAGGCAGTTCTTGAACCTTCTGTTTTTGCCCTTACGTATTACCACAAGGTCCTTCATTGTTGCAAGCATAATCCGAAGAGCCGGGCAATTCTAGTCCAGGAGTCTCGAACCAACAGGAGATAGCACTCTTGGATTTTCCTCAGGTAAATGTTGTCTGTATGTGTTACGTTGATAAATTGCGCGGTTTTTACTTCAATCCAGCACAAGCCAGGAATACAGTGACAAAATCACCCCTGCCAGTGGCTGAATAGGTTGTCTGTAAGCAGGGCCACATGGCGGAAATGTGTGAACCCCCTCTGTGGACTGTTCTTAAAAAAGAAGGTATATGTAAACGTTTGACTTCAGAAATGTTTCAAAAACGCACTTTTCGACCACCGCGTCTCAAAATAATCATGTGCGTCATTTCTCCTTTTTACCGTTTTTTATTATACCATTAACATAATGGTGCCCTGATCGAAAAAAAGGAAAAAGGGACTTTGTTTGCTATTCTTGATACAAAAATTATAAATTTAACAGCTGATATAAGGTACATGAAAATTATTTAGGGCCAAAATAGCTGGAAATGACACTAGTTAGAAATGCAATAACAAGTAATGGAATTTAAGTACTCTCTCCGTCCGCAAAAAAACATAGACCCTGTTTACATTCTCATATGTTGTTAATATCTTTCTTGAATTGCAACTCACAAATGGAATGAAAGGGCTTACTCGTCTCTGTCGACATTGACAGCAAGTGTTGAGCCCTTTTGGTCCTTTTTAGGGTCGACCCCGCACAACCTTGGCATAAATCATTTTATGGGGTGTTTCTCCTATGGAAGCTAGTATATGGAAGCGGTTCTCCGGATGTTAATTGACAACAAACAGTTAACATAAAATATCATTTTCACACAGACATTTAATTCCGTGATCATCCGATTGTTTTGTTTGGTAGCTAATACATGTGAACATAACACTTTTTCTCGTAATAAAGACTCCATACTTTAAGGATTGTTTGTTTCGTAATAAAAATTGTTTCTTGTAATGGCCACAACGTATTTGGTAATACGGACTTTTTCTCTCCTAATAACGACTTTTTATTCTGGAATAGGCTTTTTTTTTTTAACTTGAAATGGCGAAGCTTTATCTAATGATAATGACATGTTTGCTGAAAATGACAATAAATGTGTGTCGATATCATTTAATCCATGGCCAAGTGATATAACCCTTTGCCTTTTCCACAGCTGTATGATGTTGATTTTGATTTTTAAGTCTCACGTGTACTCTAGAAAAATGGGCGTTGTCCAAAATAATAATAATTAATAAATCAAATAAGATAAAAGCAAAATGTCAAAATATAAGGCAGGCCACAATTGCCATAGGTACGTGCATTGGACTGAATATACAGCCAAGCGCACACACGTTTATGCACGTTGCAGATATGTAATCTCATTAAACTGCCTCATCATCATCATCATCATCATCATCATCATCATCATCATCATCATCATCATCATCATCATCATCACGGAACATAATTTTGAATATAAATTACAGCGACCAATGTTGTTCAGTTCGTCACGTTATGGAAGGTAAATGTCAATCATAAAGACATGTCAGCAGTGAGGGCACAAATGGACGGAAATAACTGTCGATTTAATATGCTCCTTTCTATTGCGCACGACACTGAGACATTTTGCAACATGTAACATTTTCGCCCACCCCTCTTAAATGTGCAGTTTTATTCAGATTTAGGTCAAAACGGTATCCCAACGTGCTCTGCCACTGTGATTCTGATGCTCGCTCCCTCGACAGCTGTTGTTCCTGGTGTTACATGTCAGAAATAATGTGATAGGCATGTTTTTTTTTATCCGTGTCTGGTTCTGCAATACAAATAGCCACTCATCGAACTCAGAGTAACACATGGATACAAATACCCACTCACAGAACTCAGAGTGACACATGGATACAAGCAGCAATCAACAAAGGAGGGCAAGGTATCTGTAAGATTTTTCTTTATAAATTTGGATGTTGTTGTGGTTTATATTCTTTCTTTCAATGGTAAATTTCCTTAATGTATTTTTACATGTGTCTGTGTCTGTTTTCTCCTTTTCGAAATAAGCAAAACAGATTTTTTAAGTTCTGAAAGTGAGCTGAGTCCAAATGGTAGACTTTTCTCAAGGCCTGTAGTTGCAACACCACGTTTAATATACTAACTGGTTAGCAAAGCGCACTATTAACTGTATACTGCTCTAAATTAAATTCGCTGCTGATTATATTATGTCAATTCTACTTTCGCAAACAGCTCTGCTAATACCACTTCGGGTCTCTTTCCAGTTACTGTCCTGATTGTCCACTTATAAGGTCACGCGAAATGTTGTCATTAAGTGGCTCTATAAGAGGAGTTATCTTCAGACGGTCACTTTAAAGTTCTTCATGTGCAAATATATGACGTTCTGAGACGTTTTATATTCGTCCAGACTACAGAGACAGCGAATCTGGCGCAGAGGTGATGGCACTTGTTGATTACCAATTTTTTTTCTTATAATGTCATGAGACAACTGAAAATTGGTGTAACTTTGTCGCTTCGCTTCATTTTTCCACAATAAACGTACTTTGATATTCATTTTGTATGCTTAAATGGTTCACTTCTTGAATTTCTTAAACGCTTTTTGGTTTTTTGGTTTTTTTTTTTTTTTTTTTAATTTATTTATTTTTTTTTTGTTTTTTTTTTTTGTTTCGCTTCTTGCAACTTTGAAAATGCTATCTTCCGATCTTATACCTTTCAAATCACGATATCGTGTTTTTCCTCTTACCAATATGGAGACACAGGAATCGGATGACCCCCAAAACTATCTCAGATTTCTCGCTGGATTTTTCAAATGAATGCTTTGTCAACAACTGCGTGCATACATTGTGATTCAACCATAATTTTCCCATGCATCTTACATTATGTTTTGATTTGGTCACCACTTGCTTCTTACTCGGGATTTGATTGTATGATGTAGGGTATGAGCACGTGCCGAGTAAAAAGTTAAGTCCCACCATAGAGAAAGCAACGGGACTTGTTCTCAAGCCCCACGCATTAAACAATTCTTCACAGTTTTCCAAGTATGCCTAGTATCAACTGCAGAAAGTCTTTCTAAAATTTAAATCTGGTACGTGTTTCAAAATTTCACTATTGGTACCCTGTCCTTGCACAATTTAACGTTTCTGGCGGGCGCGGAGTCCGATTTTAAAATGATACATATTTTGAGTGGTAAGATAGCCATGGAAGAATGAATGAATAACGATACACATGTGTTCACTTCCTAACATAACTATAATGGCAATGCATGCCAACGGAGGTAAAAAAAAAAAAAGATACGTGTTAGCAGCACACAGACAAAAATTGGGTTTATTGCTTCAACAACAGCCATATAAACTGTGTAGTGGCTATTGTAAAGGTATGACTTAACCGTTCTGAAAAGTACGCTCATATCAGCTAAAACATTCAAAATTGCAAAAATTGTGATCTTAAAAGGTGAACAAACAAAAAACTCCTCAATCTATTAGCTGATACATGTATTTACATTTTTCCACTAATAAAAACATTGCACATATATTAAATAAATTGTCTAACAGAAAACGCATAGTTTAACGAAAAACTTTCTCTCTCTCTCTCTCTCTCTCTCTCTCTCTCTCTCTCTCTCTCTCTCTCTCTCTCTTTCTCTCTCTCTCTCTCTCTCTCTCTTTCTCTCTCTCTCTCTCTCTCTCTCTCTCTCTCTCTCTCTCTCTCTCTCTCTCTCTCTCTCTCTCTCTCTCTCTCCTTTGTACGATATTTTTTATGTTCGCTTATATTCAGACACATGCTGTACCAGAAACTTCAAATTGGGCAACATCATAGCACTCACAGTGAAGTTTTGCAAGCAGTTCAAACTAATCAACAGGTACAAACGTATGTTAATCAGGACCACCTGAAAATTTCAGTCATGTGTAGTTTCCAAAATGTTCAGCGTAGAAGTCCAAGTGCTCGTTCTGTTGGGACGGTTGTCAGGACTGCACATATATTGAACTCATTAGCAAATTAAAGGAATTAAAAGTATTGCTGATTATAGGCACCTAAAATTTTTAAAATTGAATATCTTCAAAGCTATTATTGATAGGCTTACCATTCCAACTAAATTTCTAAGGTTCGTTGTGTAGGCGCATTCAATTATCCGCAAAAAGTTGTAGAATATAGATCTATGATAATTAGGGACACTTACAAAATTGAAGCTTCTGTTCTGTCGACAGTAAACAGTCTTTCAGTAACCCTGCCGTTGCGCAATCCAATTTTCAATTTCGGACACCATTGTGCTTTTCTGAACTGTCAGGAATGATGGTTGACTCCTGATGGCAAAGCAGAGCACAACTGAAAGCTGAAAAAAAACATATGTTCTTTCAATTCATTTTCCCAAGATCACCGCAGTACTGGTACTTACATAACTTAGGCTCTCGATAGGTAGGTTCTGAGATCATTAGGTCGCTCTTTTCTAGGTGTCCACATTACAAGGTCATAAGGGGTTTGCAAGGTTCTGAGATCACCAGGTCGCTCTTTTCGAGGTGTCCACCTTACAACTCGCCTCATGACGCACTGCTTTTTTGGTGAACATGAGTAGTACAACATTGCAACCGACCTCAGAGAAACATCAAAGAAAAAAAAATAATAACATATGCGCAGCACCGCCATGGAAGACCATGGTCCATAATGCTTCCGCAAGACAACGGATCGCGTTAAACAGGAGAATACCACGGCATGACTGATCAGCTGTGGTAAGATAATCATCCGACTGACAGAGATTTTATCAATTTGCCGTCTCGCTACAATTTGTCATGTGAAGAGCCAGGTCGAACAGGTGCTCTTTTGCTTTCCTTTCCAATTTTCATGGGAACAATGCTGATTCACACTCAGCTGATATCATATAAGGGTGTTGGCCAGGTGTAAATCGGCATATATATATATATATATATATATATATATATATATATATATATATATATATATATATACATACATACATACATACATACATACATACACACACACAAACATACATACATACACACACACAAACATACATACATACATACATACATACATACATGCTAGAGTAGTACAAATGAACCGAATACAGCTGGGGGGGGGGGGGTCGGTGCAAAATTTTGGCCCAGAAAATGCAATTATGCAGATGCCGTTATGTGGGTCAAATATGGTGTAAAGGCAATGACATTATAATATGGAGTAGCTTTTGTGTAGAACAGCGAAGTCTAATAGACATCCGAGGAGTAGACGTTTTACTGATGCAACTTATCGCCGAGGGCGATTACTTCGGCAAAACGTGTTCTGCGAGGATATCTTATAAATTTTAACGCTCTACACAGAAGATACTTTTTACTTTTGTTCTCATGTACCCCGTAATTTGATTTGGAAAGTTGCCGAAACGCTAGAAAAGCCGCAGGCCTAGCACATTCACAACTTAACTTCGTCAAGTGCGGGCACACTTAGTAGCGCGTAGGGATATCTAATCGCACTTCACAGTTATTCAGTCCTTAGCAGCGAGGTAAACGAACTAGTGAATTTAACAATGTAACCAGTGGCAGCAATATTCTAATAAAAACTTCGTGCTCGTGTGATTTACGTATCTCCCGTGTCTACATGTATGTCCGGTAAAAAATATTTTATAAGGCATGCGTAGGTACAACTTTTCTGCACCGCTCATATGTCTTATCATCGTTCCATACTCAGCGGACTAGTTTGTATTTTTACAGTTTGTTAGGCATCATAACACGACAGTCCATAATTTATGTCTCACTATTATCTTGAAGATTAACTTGAATGCGTGGGGAACTATTTCACGCTTCGGTCACGATATCCGACATCAGTCTAGAATCCACCCAATCACTAGCTGGGGAGTATTAAAATCTATAAAAATTCCATGTGATAACCCATATAAGCTATATATTAGGGATAGTCCGATACTGATATCTGGTATCGGGCCTCTTTTCTTGCAATATCAGGTATCGGATTGAAAAGTCACGATACCTCATACTGGCAAAAAAGAGTAAAAGTTTCAAATCGAGTTGATAATGAAGGTGAAAACAAAACCAATTTACATTAATTCCTGTTTTCAACTAGAATAAATTTCTTTTCAAATTATTTTCCCTTAATTCTAGGTCACCGTGCATTAGCACGTATTAAAATCAAATTTGGATTTGATACATTTTTTTGTAATTATATACTGTGTGGAATAAACATGCACACACGCCTGCAATTAATTTGATATATGGATCAGTCGTCAATAGCAAAATTGATTAGACTACAAAAAGCTGCACGTTTGGCCGAAATATGTTTTTGTTTACAATTCCAATAAAGTTTTTTTAAACAATTTATAATGTCTTTATTGGCTATTGTATTCTCCAAACAATGTAAACGTAGGTCTCTGTGTTTTGGTTCAATAGTACTGGCTGTCATGATACACAGTCCAATGCTATTGGCCGTCATGATATATAGTCCAATGCTATTGGCCGTCATGATACACAGTCGGATGCTATTGGCCGTCATGGTGTACATGTGGCCTACAATGTCAAAATTGATTTTCTTATACTATTCCATTCCGCATTTTGCCAACCCTGATTTAATGTTTCAACACAATTGGGCATGTTTGTGACATTTGAGTAAATACTTTCAAATTTGATGGGTCTTTGGTGTATGTGTTTTGACATTGAGTAAATGTGCACTTAGGCATGTAAGAAAATAATGAAAATCATAAGCAATTAAGTCAAAAACATAATGTCAAAATATAAGTATTTTTAACCAGATTCTAAGTACGATTAGGCAAACTTGTAACTGTTGCTCCTATATGTACCTGAACAAAATAGCTTATTTCAGAGGTCATAGTATACATTTTCAAATATATGAACTATAATATACACATGAAGTTGATCGCAGGGGTACTATTGATGATACAAGGAAAAAAGTATTGATTACATTTACATATAGTGTATCTACATATATCATAATTTATATTCCAACACATATTAACACGATAATATGTTCTTTTCATCCATAGTGTGGTCTGTTAAAGCATACATTGTTCAATTGTATATTATAAGGGCACAATAATGGTTTGTCACAGGTTAAAGTTCAAGCAATATGGATACAATATAAATAATACGGGCCTCTCATATGTTATCATGTTACTCAAAACAACTATCAAATTGATCACCCGTTGTTTCTATAGTATAATGTCTAAGAAATCATACTTTATATGAGTGGTGCAATCTTATATACATTTTGTCAGATACGTAACTTGCAGAGTTTTGCATGTGAAATGGACATACAAACCTGTGAATACTTAATGTTAGTGTGCCGTTGCAAAGATCATCTGAGTGTGTCTAGGGAAATTCACTAGCTTTATACGGACTGCTGTATTTGTTATTCGGCACTCTGATGTGTTAACATCAGACATGGCTTTCTTCAATACATCGTTACATTTGTGCAAATCTGACTTATGTTTTTCAAGAAAAGGGGGCATCTTCTCAATTAGCTGGGCCAACCGACTAATTGAGGAATTGTACCGCAGCTTTGCCTTTTATGCCGGGCCATGTGCTCTGATCAGTTAAGTCATTCCATACTATGGTCACAGGCCTTGGTCAGTGGTTTTGACACTGCCTGGCAAGTCACGCTGCAGCTGCCGCAAGAGCAGCTGCAGCATGACTTGCCAGGCAGTGCCAGAACCACTGACTTAAGACTATAGGCATGTTGTTATTTGAACGAAAGCTCTTTTTATGCAGAATTTAAATATGCAATTGTCGTCTTAAAATCCTGGTAAATATACGTAAGTATCAGGGGCTGGTATGGAATGGGTTAAAGCTTTGTATACCTGCATTTCCCTTGCCCAAGCTTACCTGGGCGTCATCGTCTGTTTATTTTTCCATCCGAGCCAGGACATGGGCGTCTATCACCAACTGTATAGGCTACGTTCATTCGTAGCTGGTACAGTGCCGAGCATCGCATGTCATTCGGGTCATAGCTCCAGACATGGTGGGACCTCGTGCATTTTTCAATCTTTGCTATACCTGGCTCGGAGTGTTCGTCTAAACATAAAGAGCGATCAAAAGGCACTATGATGTCCAAAAATGTCCACGCACTGAATCCTATGTATCTGTATAGGGCTCCTCCAAACATACCAAAACCTGAGACTGAAGAAATCTTGCTCTAATAGTACAGGACTTTCCTACCCAAGTGGGCACCCAAACTTACCTTCTTCCAGTTGCAGAAAAAAATTGTTTGAGAAATCCCTTTCCTCTCCTCTGCAGTTATCTTGTGGAACCGTCTTCCATTAGAAATCAAGAATTTATCATCTTTATCACAGTTTAAAAAGTATCTCCAGTCCTAAAAGTGTTCCATTACATATAATGAACTCCTTATGTAGGAGAGAGATACTTGTCTGTTTTACATTTCCGATTGCATATGGTCTATTAAGCAAACATCTTCACAAAATACGTGAATAGTTAACAATATAATGCAATGTCTTTAATATAACAAGTACACAAGTTAGTGATCCTTTTAGTAACAATGCTGACAGGTGAACTGCGACCTGCACAGTGGGAGGTGAGCTGTGAACATCTATCTGAAATTAGTAGAAATGTGTAAGATGTTATAACATTAATTTCTCTCTGGGAATATAAGGAGTTTGACGCAAATTAGGGGGCACGGTGTCAATTTAGAAACAGACAGAAACCAAAGGTAACACTGCAGCCTTTGTGTATGCAACAAACGAGGTTCACCATAAGTCAATTTTTCATCTGCATCTGGGGGAAACAATCGTTTGCTGCATATCATGTATATTTTCTCTCTCTCTCTCTCTCTTTCTCTCTCTCTCCCTCTCCCTCTCTCTCTCTCTCTCTCTCTCTCTCTCTCTCTCTCTCCAATATTCCATTTACTATATAGCAAAAAAAAAAAAAAAACATTTAACCATATTCATCGACTGATCACTGAACCCACATGTGTTCATTATCCTCATCCACCTCAATTGATGTTATATATATATACTTACCCGCATGCTTGATAAACATTTGTGTTCAGAGGTAAAGAAAATTACAAGTGATCATTTTTTAGTTCACACTTCTCTCGAGTTCTCGCTGAGCAAACTTGAACAAAAATATGTACTCATTTGCAATTAGCATCCTTATATTTCCCCAGTATATCATGTACATAACTGTGTGTCTTGCTTTTATGTTCTGAAAACTTGTTTTCTTAGTAACGTATTGCAATATTAAGGTAATCAACTTGAAATATATATATGTTTAAAACTAGATTCAGATTCATATTCAGATTCAGATTTCAGTTATTCAACACAAGTGAATACATATAACGATTTGGTTAGTAATAGCCAAAAACAACAATCATTCAAGAAATTGATATGAGATAAAAAGCCAACATTGTTGCAACTACCATTGAACATAATTGTCAGGATGACCCAGCATAAGGATGAAAAACATCTGCTCTCGCATGGGCCACCTAAATTAGACAGTGTCATTACCATATCCAAACCGTAGTCCTAACAAAACAAATCCAAGTCAATTCCGACCAAAGGCAATGTTCCCTGGTATGTATAGCTGAAAAATATAAATTTATAGTTCGTATTTACCCAAAAGAGACCAAAACGTAAGTGCAAAGGTCCATAGGGGGAAAAAAACTTTATCTAGTTTTCACATGACAGAATGCAAAAAGTTTTGTTTGAAATTATAGGCCTATTTCTGTAAATTGGCTTGAACATTTGCATCATTCATGCATATACAGGACCATACAATTTATGAAAAGGGACCAAAATTTGCAGCACATCAGAGAATTTGTAAGTGGAAGTTCTCAACTTGTTGAAAATGTCAATAAAATTCAGTATTTAAAAAGGTACTACTTGCAACCACCATCTCAACAATGATCATCATCCATATAAGTCCACAAAGCGACACCAACACTAACATCAATCCATCAGAAAAGCCCTCTAGGCCTAAAATGACCATCAATAAGAATCTAAACAACATGATTATATAATTCGATGTGTTTTAGGCATGTAGTTAAAGACATGATGTTGTTTTAAAGGAGATAAACTAAGAGTATCTCAAAAAGAAAAGTGTTTGAATTTCCAAATATAGTAAGTACATTGGTTCAAATGTTAAACATCAGCCAGAAGCAAGTGACATTAGGCCTCAAATCATTAAAACGTCGTCAAAAATGCATTACAATAGTCAAAATTTGTAAGGATAGCAGTCACATTTCAAGTTGGTTTCCAGAAGTATTTTTGAAAGGACATTTAAATGTTCAAGAAAGCATATAATCCCACAAATCATCTAATAAGTCAATTATTAGGGTAATAATTTAGAATTCCAAAAATGTAGTATGCCATTGTAAGTCATCTGTAAGTCAGCCAAGCATAATGTACATCTAACTCGTGGTTCTTTAAAGTTCAAAAGGTCAAATTGTAAAACAGTCCTAATTATTGTAAAATTCTACTACATTTATCAGAGAAAGAATTCGGTTTTATGAAGAGAGAGAGAGAGAGAGAGAGAGAGAGAGAGAGAGAGAGAGAGAGAGAGAGAGAGAGAGAGAGAGGGGGGGGAGGGAGGGATCATTTGAAATTCCTAAAGGTAACTGTAAGTATAACTGTTTTCCTGGAACAGTTTTAAATTTTTTCATTTATAATCAGACGTAGTTCAACTTGTCAGTCAGTTGATTTAGATGCTAATTATTTATACAAGAGAGAGACCGAGAAAGAGTACATTAAACACTTTGAGCCAACCTGACATGACTTTCACAATAACAAACTATATTCATCAGACAATTATAAAAAACAACATCAGTTTCACTACACTTGGAACACTTACTGCACTGTAATATGTGCAGAAAATGCCTGATTGTTCAAATTGTTACCAAATATATAAGGGTTCCATGAAAAGAGAAGTGGATAACAGTTTTCAATGATAGTGATGAGACCAAACCGAATACCAGTTAAACCTTGTCAGATCCAGGATCATTTACGAAATAGTAAGACATGCTAGTGTTCGTCGTCAGAAGAATCCATGACCAACAGTAATGATATTTAAACGAATGAGAGTATCTTCTACCTGACTTGGAATAGGTTACCAACGTATTGGCAGTGGGTTAAACCAGTTTTACGGGATCCCAATCCTCCCACTTTGGAAAACACTCACATTCATTTAAAGTAGGCCTAAAACAAATTTAGCCCTTAATGTTAATGTACAGTTATAAAAGGTAATTACTTGACCATAGTTCACAGACATCATCCAAACAATGACAGGACAATTAAGCATTTTAAGTCAGACAACTATATTTACATTAGAATTGCGTAACATGACAAAATTTGAATTTAAACACCAAAAAAGTTTCCACGTGAACACAGGATAACTAAACTTGATGGTAATATTATATTTATTATGAAACATGGTTAAGTTCTTCCATGTTCCATTCTCACTAGAAAAAACAGCACAATAGGCCTAAAATTCGTTACAAAAATATTACTCACATCAGCTGAGTAAGTTTTCCTTACATTTTGTCACAATATTCAAAAGGATGAGAAAATAGAAGGCCTGTATTGTTCAACATGATGCCTGAGAACTTAAATGGTCCTTATTTCATTTTATGTTTGTTGTAATTATGATAAATTTTATGTTCCAGTATTGAAAGTTTGATCAAGCTCATGGTAAAACAATCTCAGCTACAACATTAAAATACATAAACATATTTCTATGTGTTTTACTGACACTCAGAAAATACCTTATTAATATGTTCATATAAATCAACATGATATTTCTGTAGAACATATTGATATTTATCTTTAAAGTTAGGAAAAACCTTTTTTAATCTTATTTTGGAAAACCCCTGTTTAATAAGTCTTCCAAAAAGTGATTTATGTCTATCAGCAAAATCTTTAAAATCAGTACAGTTTCTTGCGAAAGCAGTTAGTCTTGAGACATAGACACCATAAGCAGGATTGATAGGAATATTACTACTTATATATGGATAATTTACTATATCAAAATTGAAATCATCTCTTTTATCATACACTTTTGATTTTAATATACCACCATCATTGAATAGGAGTAGATCTAAAAATGAGCATGTTATGGTTGATTCAGTGGTTTCTTTTAGTTCCAGGTCACTAGGATAAATTGATGTTGTGTAATCTTTTAAATGTTTGTTGTTGACACTTAATAAATCATCTATATATCTAAAAGTTAAATTAAATGATCTAGCATGGTAATTTGTATCTTTTGCCATTTTCATTAGAAAATTATACTCGTGATAAAATAAATAAAGATTAGCCAAAAGTGGCGCACAATTTGTACCCATGGGAATTCCTATGACCTGTCTAAAGACACTATCACCAAAACGAATGTAAATATTATCTATCAAATATTCAAACAGTTTTATAAACTCATCGTAGTCAAATGCATGTTGACCATTCTTAGCAGAATCACCAAAGAAAGCATGTTTATGACCAATTATAATTTTCTGAAATTTATTTTTCTCAAAAACTTTAAAAACCAATGTTTGAATGCTACGTTTCAAATCTGCATGAGGTATTGTAGTATAGAGAGTAGAAAAATCCCAAGATGATATGTGTCTGTAAGGTGAAACATTATCTGTTTGTAAAGCATCAAGTAAACTTACAGAATTCTTTAATATCCAAAACCTATTAACTCCTGACGTTGATTCAATTCTTTTACAGTAATTAAACCAAAATTCCTGTACCTTTTCTAATCCTTTAGCTAGTAGAACTGACAATTCTTTAGTAGAACAGAACTTAGATCCAGCAATAAAACGGAATTTATATGGGTTTTTATGTAATTTTGGAATTGCAAAAAATCGTTGGTAAGTTACGGAATTTATCACTGAAAGTTAAGTTGTACTTTTCTAAATATTTAAAGTGACCATGCACTAAATGTTCAACAGAAAAGTTAACCTTTTCATAGGTAGTAGAGTTAACTGTAGAGTTGAGTAGCCCTAATTCTTTGACAATTATATCAAGATAGAACCGTTTACAAATGATAATGACATTATTGGCAGCCTTGTCAGCTGGAGCAAAAACATACTTTTCATGTAAATCATGTAGACATGCTTTAACATCAGGTTTATGAAGGACAGGATCAGGTGGTTGTTTAGTTTTTTTCTTCAGTTTATCAATTTTTCTATCCACTATACTACCAATCTCGTTAAACCACTCAGATAAAACTGAAACATCACAATTTTCTTTTTTAGCCCATGTTTTAGCATAATTCTCTATAGCTTCCATTACTATTTGTTTATCCCTTTTCCATGATATTTTGTTCTGCTCCTTAAATTTAGGACCTTTTGAATTAAATCTCTAAGTCCTTCATTGGAAATAATGGAAAGATTGCCTGTAATGACATGACCATGATGAGTTGATAAAAATGGGGACTGACCACATTCACACGGATATTCGTTATGACAAAACCTATCAACCTCAAATTCTGACACTGTCTTCACGTGATTAAAAATAGAAGAAGAGATTGTTTTTGTGTATTCATAAGATATAGTGGGAACACTTGTGTCCAAATAGGGTGGGATAAGTGATTGAATCTTTTTGTTGTGAAGAATATTAGAAAGATTAATCAAGTCAATTCCTCTGTCTTTGTATAGCATTTTAATGAAAGTTCGTTTCTTACTATCATTAATAGTGGAAACTGGCTTAAAAAGTCGATGATTAGATATATTAGTCACAATGAGAAAAAAAGGTTTTGTAATTTCCTTTCTAATGAATAAAGCTGAAATATCAGACTGTAATTTAGAGAGAAGATTAAGAGGTATAGAATAGAGTAGAGAGCGTAAAAGATGAAGGCCATCAGTTCTGCCATAAGTATCCTTAATAAGGTCGACAGTAACATAATCATGAAATGATTTATTGTGATGTTTACGGTGTCCATGGCTTCTATTGGGGCGGGTATGTGTATTAATCAATTGGGAGGAATTAACTATTTTAAAAAGATTACTTGGCTGGTTCACACCCTTTAGTATCTAGTATCGTAGAAAACATGTTGAACAACCACACACACACACACACACACACACACATACACACACACACACACACACACATATATATATATATATATATATATATATATACATCAACTTAGATATTGTGTGATACAATTTCATGCAAGCAATCAAATTATTGATGATAACCACATACAAAACGATTAGAAATGGAGCAAGTTTCGGAATATTGACTAATATAGATTTTTTTTGACATATTGTGAGAAACAAGAGTAAGAATTTGTGTGTATTTTGCTTGTCACAGTTACAGGGGAATTTTGAATCAATTTGGGGGTAGAATGTCGAATGCACTTTTCG
>CAXHWN010002239.1:177500-232500 GCA_964020975.1 Hermodice carunculata
TCATTAATTTAAACTTATATATTTGGTTCCCCAGTGAACTGTTCCAGTAAGTGAGGCATTTGGGTAACTGAATTATTATTGCTTGGAATGACCAAATCTGTTCCCAAGGACGTGTATTCAGAACATGAACATTTGGATTAATGAGGTCCCACTTAATTGTGTAGTGTATATATATATATATATATATATATATATATATATATATATACATATGACCATATAAGGAGAGAGAGATCAGGATACCTCTTATGCATACAGAGATGCCAACCATTGTCCACTGTGCAAAAGAACAAAAATGTTGATTTCCAGTGCCTGTATCAAATATAGATGGTTAATGTACACACATTGTTGTCTATGGTTGGTGGGGGTGGTGCAAAAGTGGCATCTTTGATCTTTTTCATTCAACCAAACACTCAACTGTATTTGATATTTTCTTTATTGACTTGGAGTTCCAATAATGGATTTGAAAGATCTCACATACATTTCTCACATAATTTCTGCATGTTAATATAAGCAGTAACATACATAAGTACTTCATGTTGCCCATCACATAAATGATTGAAGAGTTCCTGGTGATGTAACAAACTTCTGCTTTCAATGAGTCCATCTGCAGGTCCAGTATAAGTATTTCATTTATCACACAATTTCTGCATGTTTATATAGGCTATATATAATATACATAAATATTTCATGTTTTTCAATTTAAGAGTTTCTGGTGATGTCATAATAAATTTCTGCTCTCAGTGAGTCCATGTACAGCTTCTGTATATTTAATTTCTCTCACAATTTCTGCATGTTAATATAGACTATGACATCCATAAATACTTCATGTGTCCCACTACATAAATAAGCCTGCACGTCTACAAACTTTGATCCATTCAGATCGCCATGGTTCTTCGTTTGGGAACCTGAAAAAAAACTGTACATTGTCCACGTATACCACGTTCGTGGCTACAGCCCCAAACAGCACAATAATCATAACCCATGCTTAAAAAACATCATAAATCCTTGCTTCTTGTTGCGTACTTAGGCTACTCTCATTATATAAACACGCACAGCTGATTCTTGTTTACACCTCCGACCTCTGACTCTCGCGAGATCTCGGGTAGTACCAACTCGCCACCCAGATGGCGCTACGGACTATGCGAATTCGTGAATATGAAATACAGAAGGACCGGAAGTGTGTCACAAGACGCAATTTACATCCTACTTTTCAACCAAGACAAATGCTCTTTTTTTGATGTTCATTAATCATTCAGAGGAAGGAAATGCTTAATATTACGTAAGTTAGCCAAGACATTGTTTTGATAAGAAAAAGGTCACATTTACGCAATGTGGTATTATTCAATAATTGTATGAGAAATGTATCATTAAAATATAAATTTGACCGAACAGTTGTTGTCTAAGGATAATGAGGTACCCGCACGTGCTTTTTGTGACCTGGCTCCTATGCAAAGCAAACGTCGTCTGCACCAAATCTTACTGGGACTATGTGGTCATAGGTGCGGGGCCCGGTGGACTGCAGATGGGTCATTTTCTCCAAAAGGCAAATAGAGACTATATCATATTTGAAAGGTCAAATACGTCAGGTGAGTTGCAAATGCGCTCAATACAATTGTTAGAAACATTTGTCAAACAATCAGCCTCTTTATAAAGCCATTACTAAAATAATAGCACATTCGATTTCAAAAAGATAAACGAAGATTCGTCACCAAGTATAGATCTTTTGAGTAACTAACTGCTATAAAGCTATGGAATTAAGGTTAGCGTACGGTGTATTTGCGACACTTATGCCCTCAACCTTTAGACGGAACAAACGTGGACTAATGAAAAATGTCTTTCGAAATTTGTCAAGCACCGGCGCTAAAATATAACAATCTGAGATCCTCGATATGCATTGGTACAATAATAAATTCCAATAGAGAAGTGAGTTAGGCAAACCATCAAGGCATGCGGATATTATTGCAACACATTTACAATCAAGTGTTCTCAACATTACAGCTACCGGTTTGTCAGATATAAATTCAGGGTTCCCTATTTTACTATTCCCATTAGAGGTAATAAAGAGAAAGAAAAAACAAAAAACAAAAAAAACAAAAAAATTTAGTTTTCACAATTAGTTGTAGAAGCAGCTGTGCAATAATTAAAAGAAAACATACTCAGAAATTTGCTGCCATTGCCCCATACAGCAAATATATTTTAAATGTAACTACAGAAATGATTACTGACAAATAGCAAAGATTTATATATTTACTCACTATGAATTATTGATGTAATTTATCACAACTCCTTAATTTTAAGACGTGTAGGATAATTGGGGTCAGTGGTTGGGGGCCGGAAAGATAACAAGTGTATTTTGTCCATCCGGTGTATTTTTCGTGAATGAAAAACAAGACCAAAACTTTGTACTCAAATCAATTTAATGCCTTTATTATGCCCACCCGTGACGTGTGGTTAGGTGATATGTTATTAAGTCCCGCCTGTCCGTCCGTACCTCAGAATTATATCTACGCAATGCGCCTAGTCATCTGAACTTTTCACGGCAGTTATGCCTTCAATACTCCGGATACCCTTTAAATAACCTCCTCTGAACAGAAAAGTTTATTACACACCTTCTGGCCTTCCTTCAACGTTATCGTAAAAGACTGCTGCAAACTATCTGAATTTTTTTCTGTGGAAAAGCCAATGCAGGGTATGATTCAAATATGAAATCTAGTTCACTATCCTCTTCAATAAGCCGACTGACAGAAACAAGAACTGCGGCAGCAGTCCTTTATAGAGATTCATACCTAACATGATAAGCCCACACTGAAATTCTTTTCCTTTGGCTTATTATCTTCCCTTTTAGTTAGCAGCAAGTTCTTAAAGTGGAATCGATGCCTTATCGTTTGATTATAAGCACTAAACACGTAGCGACCAATTCCGTCTTTGAAAACATTTGGCTAAATAAGGAAATACTGTCAGGTCAGTTGTCCTGATTTATAGGAAGACGCTGAAAACGCTGGTATATTGATCGTCTTGTAAATTCAAACTTCAGCTATTAACAAACCTTCGCTAAAAATATTATAAAAAAAAAGTCGAAATGACCAGGTGCTCTGTCTATTTACTTTTTTCCCTGCACACGTGGGTGGTTTTTACCACGCTTAAAGTCGAAGAATGCTTGATGTGCTTGCTTTGTAATTAAATAACAAAACTGAAACAAACTGACAAAATTGACCCAAAGGTTTCAAGTGGCCGTGTGCAAGAGTAAATTAAAATTTAATAGATATAGCAAAATACGTTTACAAAGGTACAACTCACCTAACTGTTTAACTGATTCAAAACAAGGAAATGCAGCATAGACTGGCTTTGAAAACAGAAGACGAAACGATGAATTGCCTTATAATTAACAAAAACCGGGTGTGCATGTAAAATTCCTGGCTTACATGCTACAAAATCCGATATTTTGTCATGAAACAAAATATTTTGAAAAATGCTGCAAAACGAGTATTGCTCCTTTATTTAAGATTTTTTCTAAAATCCCTGGGTTTGGTCCTAAAAACCTAGTTTACAAAAAGAAAAAAAAAAAGAAATTTTAAAAAAGACCTCGGTTTTTTGAAGAATCTCAGGGTTTCATCCACAAAACCCTGGGTCATGCTACAAATTCTGTTTCATCATACAAAAACCGGGAGTTGCTCATCAAATAAATTACAGTCAATGACCGGGATGTGCACAGGGAAAGAAATAAGGTCACCGATTGGTTCATCCCCCCCCCATATATATATATATATATATATATGTATATATATATATATATATATATATATATGTATATTTGTATATATAACCTTAATATATGTACTCAAAATTTACGAAACCTTGGGCTTTGTGACAGCACTGATGCAAGGTTTGTCAAGATAGAAACTAAGTTATTGGGCTTTGTTGAACATTTTAAACGTATATATATATATATATATATATATATATATATATATATATATATATATATATATATATATATATATATATATATATATATATGAGATATGGATGAACATTTCAAGCGCAAAGCGCAACTTGTGGTCACAAATACCCGGATTTTGTTACAATTCTTAGGTTTTATAAAATACTAATTAACAGAGCAAAACCTTGGATTATATGCTGCAAGACTCTTGGTTTTGTGATGCAAAATTCTTGGTTTTGCAGACAAAACCCTAAGTTTCAAACCTGTTGACTTGTATTACGTAACCCAGGGTTTCGTACATGAAAACCCTGGTCTATGTGAAATATTGGCCAATGTCACTCCCATATATGTATGTAAAAAATGGAGCGTGGTTCAGTATCCATTCAGTGATTAGCAACTACATAAGCTGTGAACTTCATTCCGTTACACGACTGCCAATTCCTTAACTTTTATGGCAGTCGGACATGATAATGGAAGAGACCTTCCGCTAAATGTGTTAGCAATTTGGAACAACATTTCAGCTTGTGTTATTTGAAATCAATGTTTTTATTTGTGGCTGCACGTAATGCTTTATATGTTTTTCTATGACAAATGTTTGACCTGGAATAGGAATAACGACGTCACGATTAGAAAGGCACGAGTAGTAGTAGCATGAGCCAATAACAGATGTTTATACAAAACATACTTCGAACAATTACATATTATGTACTGGTACAATTGAAAGTACCAAGCTGACGATGAACTACTCATCTAGCGACAAATACAAGTGTACCATTCTGAAATTAAGTGCTATATGTTGCCACAACTTCTATGCTGTGCTTTGAGTAAATGTTTCTTTTTTTTAATCTTTACAGGCAGCTTTTTCACAAAATACCCTCGACAAGACAAATTGATAAGTATCAACAAACGTCACACCGGCAGGACCAACAAAGAATTCAATATGAGGCACGACTGGAATTCTCTGCTGAGTGACGACGAATCTCTTTTGATGCGGCATTATTCCAAAGACTTCTTCCCCCACCGGGAGGTGATGGTGAAATACTTGCAGGATTACCAGCGTAAATTAGACTTGAATGTAAAATTTAACACAAATGTGAGCAACATACGACGTAAATTGAATAGCACAACAAAACAACATTCTTTCTACATGGACGACCAAAATGGCAACATATACACATGCAGGTAAGAATATAAGAGGATACCTTTTATAAATTAATGGCAGATATCCCATTGTCAATGTGGATTGTGTAATACCAGGAATTCTTGACAAAAAGATGCAAATACAATAATTTGTTAATAAAATTGATCGATTTGCCTTACATAGAATAGTAAAGAATAATTTACTGGACAAATTCTGGCTGAAGCAAAGGCTGCTTTATTGGGAATCAACCTCTTTTGGAGAAAGCTTTGCTACCTATAATATATATACACTGTGGAAAGTTTAACTGCAGTGAAATCAAAACAGCCAGTTGTCATACTCCACAACGTAGTGAGGACAAAACAAACCGGTCGTCTTTCTCCATAGCGTTCGACAGCAATGTGAGTTGGAATAAAGTGGAGACAAAACAAGCCAGTCGTCGCACTCCACAGTGTAGGGTGAAGGAGAACGGTTACAAAACAATCCCGTCGTCCTCTTCCACAATGTTGAACATCAATATGGGTTGGAATAGAGCAAGGACGCTACAAGCCAGTTGTCTTCTTCGACATTGTTAAACCTTTATGTGGGTTGGTACAGAGTGTAGACAAAGTAAGCCATTAGCATTCCCTTCCCCCACCTATGTCAAACACCAGTATGCATCTGCACAATCTTGATATAACACTGTTTAGGCCCCCAAAGTTGCAGTATCTGAACAATTCCCAGACTGTGTGTCTTCCCACACCTGCTTCAAATCTACCCGATGCTTCACAGTCCTGGTTTTTCTTTTCACGAAGTATGGCGCTATATATTCATGCAGTTGTGTTGATATCGGTACAAAGAGAGTATACCAGATTTACAACTGCAAGATGTCCATTAATTGTGACTTTTACGTGGGGATAATTTGGAACCAGGTGGAAGATAGGAATTTTATCGTTGTGTTTGATCCCTTTATGATTATAACAGGTGTTGCATCCTTTAAGCAACCACTGGAAATTTGGCAGATTCTTGATTTGAAAAAGTTCTGTATCATTGTCGGCTATTGCTAGCTATTGTAGCCACTTATTAATCAAGAAATGTAATTTACGTTAAATATGCGCTTCACATTAAATTTTGATACTTCTGGCATTCTCAAGTTTGGATACATTTATTGAGTTTAAGCTGCTTGGAATCCGGTTCTGCACAGTCCCTAATATTGCAGAGTCCATACAAGGTGGAAATGTTACATAAAAGTTATACTGTGTGATTAAAGGTATTTTTTCTGGAATTTATTCGCAGCGGATGTATGACGTTTCAAAATGAGTTACCGTAATCTGGAAGAAAAATTGTAGAGACATGCCTGTAAACCAGACTAGCTTTACAGAAACAAACCCAGAAAGCAGCCACTGTCTCTTGGTAAAATATGTGCAGCACAATCGCATGAATGATATAAAAACAGTGTGTGCAACAAAAAAAGTAGACTGACAGGTCGAATATGGAAATTTAATAACAAACTACACAAAACATCAAACTTATGCCCTTCTGACTGTTTGCTAGCAATATTGTACACCAAAATGACTGATTAAGTGTCGGAGTTTTGGTTTATTGCTTTAGAATGAACATAAAATAATAATCCTGAAAGTATGGGTTAGCACGCTGGCGGTTGCTGGCTACTCGTATTATTCCATGATTGTGGAGCTTTAATTCTATTTTGACACCAATGGGGAAGATATAACGATACCCATATTTTTTACTGAGCGGGTATTTGGTGTTTCCAGTTGTCAAATATTCCCCAATGCTCTTACAAAGTCCAGCAAGTGTCCCATGAGGACATTACACAGTCAATGCTGACTATGTAAAATATATTAATAAAATAAAAATCGTAAGCTGCATAAATGGAAACAAAGGCAACCAGGTTGCACACGGACAAGTGAAATGCAGAAAGATTGCCATTCGGTGCTCAAAGTAATATCATTTCATGCTCAGCGTCAATGTGCAAAATTGAAGTGCGCCCAGATTTTCAAACTTTCAAGAAAAAAATATGGATGAAACCAAAGCTGCACGAATACTTCTGGAACCATACAAACAATTGATACGAAATCATGTCCTAAAATAAAGGTAAATAAGAATATCATGGATGCAATGTGTGTGTGTGTGTGTGTGTGTGTGTGTGTGTGTGTGTGTGTGTAATTGCCTATGTAATTTTCAAAAACATTCTGGAACTATACAAACAATTGATACCAAGTCATGTACTAAAATAAAGCTAATTAAGAATTTCTCCATGGACACAACGTGTGTGTAATTGCTTATGTAGTTTTAAAAGTAAGCTGAAACAAAGATTACATTCTGGAGCGTATCACGAACTTTATAAATACAAGGCAACACCTGGTGCCTACATAGATTTTTTTGTCATATGATGGCACAATGATGATACATCGAATACAGTACTCATGATTATACAGCCGTATTAGATATGCACCAGCGGTGAGCACTTCCCACTGGGCTAAGTTCACTTGACCGTGATGAATGTCGCCTCACCCATGTATTCTAAACCACCCGCCTTCGTAATTTTGTCATCCCAGACCAGGCTGAGACAAATAATCGACTGACAAAAATATTTCCCATGCTGGTACACCTTGAGGTGGGATAAACACAGCTTTTCGCCGTTACAGTAATTATATATGATGATTATAATGTGAGGAAATATAGCATGCCCTGAACATTATCGTATGTATATTTGGTATTTGTATAACCTACAGAATAAAGTGAACTCATTCCGTACATACCCACCCAGCTCTACTGAGGTAGTCGACATACATTTGCCTTGGGGTAAACTGTATGATACTTTATCCCCCAGGCTGTGGTAGTATATCAGTGGTATATTAAATGCTTATCCTGTTAAAAATTACCCTGGGCCTTTACTTAATATACTGTTTGATACGTTTGTCGTTAAGACAACCCAATGCATTAAATTGTCACTTTACTGTTGAGTTAGATCAGATTTTTTTAATTGAAACATACCTGAATATGCCAGCTACATGCAAACATGCAAGCACTTTGATTTAAACATCTTTTATTAAGTTTGCATATGCATCTTTAGTTAAACAAAAAAAAAAAAAACCCGAAAAAGTAGTAGAATGGGGGCCTGGACCTCAATGACATAACACTTCTTAATCCCACTAAAATTATAGCCTCAAGGGGGTCTAAAAATAGAATAGGGAATTATACCCCCACAGGTGTCCTAAAATAGCCCCATGGGTGAGAGATAAGCTCAAAACTGGAAAATTATATGGGGAGATCTGCTTTGTTTATGCAGCTGTGCATTTTGGAACTTTCTCAGTATTTTATCAAATATAAACAATCAGTGGGAAGCCAATGATAAGCGTTAAACAAATACAGGTGTGTCTCTGAAATGTTCATTAAACATGAAACCTCTATCATTGAATATGTCTATATCTGATGATTCAGCAAGTGATAACGATGAGGAGCAGGATGACGAGAGACATACACAACCCCTGACAAAGAATGACACGCTGCTGTATATGAAATGGTTACAAAGTTCCCACGACAAGACAAATCAAGATCCTCCACAATGGAAAGAGTTTCTCAAAAGCATAGCTCATCGCAGTTATATATATAAATCACTCATTCGGAATAACAAAGCATTGGCTCATTTATGCGTGTATGAATGGAGTTAACAGGGCTCGACAATTTTTTAAAAAATCACTTGTCCGCAGGGCAAGTAAATTTCAAAATCCACTTGTCCGCATACAAAATCCACTTGTCCTGATAAAACTTCTATAAACATCGTTTTTGTCAAACACAATGCTAAGGCCTACAAAAACCATTTACCCTAAAATATATTTGCCGCGTATTGTCGCTTGCAAACTCGCACAAAAATGTCAAATTTTACGATTCAAGCTGCAACTGTTCGACAGTGAAACTGGCAAAACATTAAAAATACAAATTAAAAAGTAAGCTATTTGCATGGGGTGACTAACGATGAAAAATACATTGTAATTTCTGGGACGATAGGAGTCCGTATCCCGGTTAAACTTAAATAACGATTAAAATAGTTGCATTGGTTTCAGGATCCTTTCTCGCTGCCTCTGATGCCGTGATGGGATGCATATCGTTTGCGTACCTACCATGAACGCTATCGGTACATCGAAGTAAATTTGCGTATAGAGTATTGGCAAATTCCTCGCAATAAACGGTGTTCTTAAATCAAATTCAAACGAAAATTTTAATATTTCAAATCAGGAATCGAGCGTGCGCACCGTCAACATCTTTCCTGCAACTGTACACAAACAGCTGCTTTGGCCATGTGGCCTGACGCACAACACATCACCCGATTGGTCAATTGAGTCACATGCAAAAATGAGCCAATCGCGGCTCGTGCTGCAGTGTTTTCATCATGGCTTCCGTCCAGTGAACATGTGTGAATATGCCGTAATTTACGGAATTAGGGAACACACAAACGGGAAGCTTTTTTTTTTTTTTTTAATTGCAGCATGCGAAAATAAAGATTCCGGTGTTTATAGCAACAATTATGTGGAGTCACAGGCAAATACGCAAAGGTAGGGGGATAGAGAAAAATGCCGAATGTGTGACAGATCAGTCAGCATGATGCTCCGTTCACCGTAGATTACTCCACGCGGTCACTTGCGTGTGACTGGCAGATGTGTGTTTTGTTTGGCCGGGAAGTCAACTTGCGGCACCATTATATGATCTCTCCAACACTTTTAGAGCCCACCGATAAATTGTCTTTGATGCTAATTTGCTCAAGAATTCGCCATGCAAGTTTTAATTTTTTTTTTATGTTCCTTTGTCATCGTTCGGGCAGATAAGACTGACGGTGAGGTGCTGTGACCTTGCCCCGACACGGGCGAAAGCCAATACGCCCCAATGCATGACTGCTGGTACCTTTGATCTCGTCGTCGCATGCACGCAACGGTCAAAATACCTGCTTGTTTTGACAGAAATCAAGTAGGTAGTCAAGTCCTGTTGAATACACCTGCTGACCATGTAATTGTTTAAACCTGGATTGTTTACTTTAGGCCAGGGGATTATCATCACCTATTGCGCATTGGCGTCCCCACGCACATGCTTGCATTGGTGTTTACGTTCTGTTCACACGGACCACAGTAATCGCCAACACACACAGAGTCGCGAAGGCTCTGACTGCTAATCATTATGTTGCCGTGCATGCAAACAGACGTAATTTCAGTCCAGTTAAAAAAAGAAAAAAATTAGCCTGTCCGCAGGACAAGTTGAATTTGAAAGTCACTTGTCCGAGAAGAGCTTTAGCTTGTCCCGGAACGTCGGATCATAGGAATTTTCGAACCCTGCAGTTAAGTGAGACCTCACCTGATATACCTGGCCTCGAGTGTCCACAGACAAGGGTTGCTTTTGAGCTAATTCCGTGTGTGCATTGTGATACTGTTGATATTTATTTACCCCCAAATACCATGGACTGGTGGGTTACGTGGAAACATTGTGAAACTATATGGAAGCCCGACCCCAAACAGATGATTAAATTATTTGTGTATTGTCCCACCTGTAAGAAAACATCTGTTGGTAAAGTGAAAAGTGCCTCTAACAAGAAAAAGAAATTAGAGCATGAAAAGATCGATAGCATAGATATGGAAATTATAGACTGAAAAAAACTATAAGTAGCAGTGAAAAAACTATAAGTAGCATGTCATCATACCGTAAGAGCATGGACTTTTATGTACTGCTGAGTAGTGAAGACAGTAAACAGTTATACCCTGCAAACTGTGGAAACGATTTTTGTGTGCAATTGCTACAGGAATTAAATTTACCGCGATATTGGGAAGTTACTGTGAGTGATATAAATATTGACCAAGCAGAAGGACAAACAAGTCAACGTTTGCTGGTGTGTTGTGACATTTTAAACTACACTATTGTCGGGGATAGTTTAAAACAAATATTACGAAGAATATCACCATCAGATAAACATTTTGCCACAGAACAGTTCACCCGTGTTGTGCAGAATCCCGTTCGACAAATACGTATTTTCATATTAGACACTGAGGGACAATCTACAAATATACGCTATTCTGACATTACATTACATTTTCGGGCGTCTCCATTATGAAGATGAAAAGCAATATACCAGAGTTTGGAGCCTTCAATCAGCCATGGCGGCTTTCTGGTCCACAAAAAGGAGGAAACAAAATTAGAAGAAGAAAGAAGACATTACCACCTATATCTCCCATCATGGCACAGGACCTAAAGATGAACGCCAAGTTACAAAACAAGAAAATGAAGAAAAAGAAGCCTGCTGCCAAAAGAGGACAGGCACAGAAGAACAATATTGTACCCCACAATCGTGGTTATGTTATGTATTAGCATCATTAAAAGTGTTGGCTACATGTAGTTTTTGTGGAAAATGAAATAAATGATGCATTGTATGATGTGTGAACCAAACAGTTGATATTTGTTGTCTGTGAGCATGTACCTGCGACTGATATTTCTTTGAGGTTTAAGTGTTTGGTCAATAAAGAGACACCAATGTTAATCCTTTCTGTCAAAACTACAACTAGATGTACATGGCTGACTCGGTCCCGTGTTGGTCAGGTAATCCCTTTCATCAACATTGTCTGGTCAGACCTTGGGACAATATTATATGGCATGCGTGCATCTGTGTGGAACCACAGTAATTTTTAATCTTTTTGTCATCAGTGAAAACAGAGACACCATTATATAATCCTCTTATCACCTAAATTCAATGATAGAGGTTTCATGTTTAATGAACATTCCAGAGACACACCTGTATTTGTTTAACGCTTATCATTGGCTTCCCACTGATTATTTATATTTGATAAAATACTGAGAAAGTTCCAGAATGCACACCTGCATAACCAAGCAAATCACCCAATATAATTTTCCAGTTTTAACCAGTTTTGAGCTTATCTCTCACCCATGGGGCTATTTTTAGACACCTATGGGGGTATAATTTCCCATTCTATTTTAGGCCCCCTTGAGGCTATAATTTTTAGTGGGATTAAGAAGTGTTATGTCATTGAGGCTAAGGCCCCCATCTTTCTACTCGAAAAAATGAGAAGCAGGGAATTTCCTCATTCACTCTCATAGGTAGAAGATGTACTGCAGGACAGCTTGAGACGCAGAAAGGATCAAAACGAAATGTTGTCAACAACATAAGAACAAGACAAAAGGTGGGGCTAATTGGATAAATTAAATTTTCCTCGCCTGATACCGTAAAGCCGCTCTACGCTGGTTTAGCATATTTACGTATTGGTGTAACGAAAGGACACCCACACACCCACCCACACACCCACCCACCCACACACCCACACACACACACACACACACACACACACATATATATATATATATATATATATATATATATATATATATATATATATATATATATATATATATATATATATATATATATATATCACAGTATCCCGCACCAAAGAAATGTTAGCATCTTTTTAATACTGATCACTGTATTAGAGACTTAGATTTACAGCAGATTTCAATGGTGTATTCATTTCATTTTACAGGACCCTGATATTAGCAACAGGAATAGCAATTCCAAATACCCCGGCATTTCTATTGAACTATCCCACAGAAGGATACGACTCTATGTCTGTTGATCCCAAGGACTATGAAGGAAAGACTGTCCTTATTTTAGGTAAGCTGCGCATTGCCTTAGGGAAAATGACTGTAATGAATGGATGAATGGGCCAAGTTGGTAGGCACTTTTGTTTTGTTTTTGTTTGTCTGCCTTTTTTTTTCGCTGCGTGATTTTTTTTCAACTTACATTTTGTCTGTTATATTCAGCCACGATTATGCAGAAGTTAGTGGTGTTATGTGCAGATGTAAGTTTCGGTGGGGCTATATTTTCCTTTGCAAGGTGTACTACACATGCGTGCCTGCAACTCAAATTGCTTCGCTTCTCACCCTTTTTATAGATGCTTGTATTTCTCAGTAATTTACCGTCATTTGACAGAATAAAATAAATTTTTTCACTTTTCATGGATATCAAGTAAGTTTGTTCCAAATTTGATATTATATATTTGGACGTTTATCAAATCGGAGAACGGATTCATAACCGATTTGTCAATAAATATATGGTCCACATGGTCATCCTACTTCCAGTGCTGCTGTCAATTCTGTATTTGCTATTGATTCAGAGCGTCGGTCTTTCCTTTAGCCTTTTAATATTATTGTGCAAATGGCTATTAAGTATAAAACAAGGGAAAACATGCCGCATAGCGTGGTTTCTAAGTGACTAATTTATTAAAACACAATTCCAGATGATTTATGGAATCAGAGGAAAAATACACACACAGACACCGACGTAGACACAGACGCGTAGAAACACACACGCACACGCGCCCACACACACGCCCACACACACATGCAAAAGCACATACACATACATATGTCTGTATTATCGCAAATAAAAGGATCATTTTAAGTTGGATATATCTTTGCATTTAAAACAAGAAACTACTGTGAATTTTAACAAGAAAATAACAAATAGTGTAGCGAATGTGTTCTTGTATATTTATTTTGAATGCAGGCGGTGGTAATTCAGCATTTGAGACTGCTGATGTTATATACGGTCACACCAAGGCAGTCCATATTGTGTCACGTTCGCGCATTCGTCTATCTTGGGAAACTCATTATGTTGGAGACGTCAGGTAACCAGATATCTGCATGAGATTTAACGCCAAATGATGGGAAAGTCGTGATACGTATTTTAAGGGATCACCATGGGACTTTACATTTTCTTAAATGAAATTACATGAATTAACGCGCAACATCATTTTCTGTTATCGGCCGAAGTGTGTGTGGTGATTTCTATAGATTGAAGTAACGTGACTTGCAGCACACTTGAAGTAAAATAGGCAACAAAAGTAACTCTCAACCTTTTTGGAGCCTGTATTATGTATGTTTTTAGATAAATCTCGAAAATTTCTGTTGACGTGTTCGACATAACATACTGGCTGCCTTATCTGTGATTTTTAAAAACATTGGCACCCAAGCTTGGCTGAATTTACACTGGATACAAATCAGAATCGAAATGGATAGTTCGCAGAAATTCCATTCGATAGCATTGTTAACTCTCAATGTGCTTGTTTGTGAACACCGGATAACGAAAGCAGATTGAAAGATAATCTCTTATTAATTTATCATTTTTCTTTGGATTTTAATAAAGAAAGGAAGACACCCTATACTCAACAAGGTCACACTTGACATAACCTTGCATAATCAGAACTATTATCACAGATTGGGTGTATCAAGGTGTCTTGAAAATTATGGCAACATGGTGACAAATGTCTTCATCACACAATCATTTGGCCTCATTGACTGAGGTCTCAATTATCTGCATTAATAAGCAGTATAACCACCATTCTTATGCACACATTTATGCCATAAATAAAAAAATGATTCTTTTGATATGGCTATTTACAAGGACATGAAACAGGGACACCATCTCACTGTCCAGTGCTCATCTATTTTTGTTTAACTGTCCATTTGAACTCTGACATGCATCTAGTAAAAATGCAGCCAAGTACGATCACCAATTTTTATGGAAATCAGAGGTACATTAAACAAGGAATATCACACATACCAATAAGAATTTTGGTGATATATAGAAAAACATGTAAAAAATACAGATTCTAGAAAAGGTGGAGAGTTACTTCTGTTGCCTAGTTTATATTTTAATAACCGACATGCTAAATGAAGAGTAACATGAAATACTGACATTTGACAATATGCTCCTGTATGGACACTGTACTGATGGTATACAAAAATATGCATATGTATGCATATATGTATGTATGTATGTATGTATGTATGTATGTATGTATGTATGTATGTATGTATGTATGTATGTATGCATGTATGTATGTATGTATGTGTAATAATTATTTAGTAAATAGGGAATCATGTATTTATATTTCAGAGGTGTGAATAATGCTGTGCTGGACAGCTACCAGCTGAAATCACTAGATGCAATTGCAAATGGTAACTTTGAGGGCTTTAAAATAATACAGAAAGATGGTCAACTTATGATGATGTCCGAAAAATTTCCTGATGATAATTTTGCATTTCGGGAGCCGTACGACACAATTCTCCGTTGTCTAGGATTTCTCTTTGATCGTTCCATTTTTAACAGGTAATGTAATTTTCAAGCTCACGTGGTTTGTTCCATAGAATCTAAATGCATCGTTTCAAGTTGTCCGTGAGAATGTGCATAATTATTTAAATGGATAGGTACATAAACTTGAAAAGCAGTTCTGAGAAAACTGCAAAAATATTTTTTAATGGATGGCTCCTCGAAAGGTCATAACAATGGTGTTTATCCTGCTACTAGGAAATTCAAAGTGAATTCTATATTTATGGTGTTCGTCCAGAATAAATTTATTGAGACTATTGTTTCGTTTACTAAGGAAGCTGCTTGGAAATTTAGCCTTATCAGGCCGTATTAGCAAAGCAAGTTTGGCTTTGAAATGAATATAAATCATGTAAAAAAATAAAAAGTTTTCGCCTAGACACAGTCTAAATGAGTCATTCGACATGCATTAAAATAGGACTTACTGTGTTTGCATATCAATTCAATAAATGGTTTGAATAGAAATGATGTGGAAATTTTAAAAAAAAGATATCCCTACAAGCAGTGTCCACTAGTTATTGAGCACCCTTTAAATATAGGGTTGATCGTGGTTACACATTTATTCCATGTGAACATAAATTCTCAATTGAAACTAATGAAGGTACGGCAGAGATTAAAAATCAATTTCTTTTATCTGTAGTTCTTGTGAGCCAGCCAAGCACAAATCTAGATTGTCTAAATACCCCCCGAATCCGCTTCAACCACGAGGTGGCCAATATACCAGGTATGTTCGTCGCGGGCACGGCATCCCACTCCATTGACCATGGCAAGTCAGCTGGTGGATTCATTCATGGGTTTCGTTACACAGGTGAACAAATTAATGAAGCAATGAACTTGTTGGAACTCCAGAAATGCATTTTCCGCCAAAATATCTTAATGTCTCAGCAGCCAATGATGACAGTGGTCCGTCTTAATACGCGCATATCGCTATGCTTTAAGGATGCCTCTAATATCTGTAGTACCCGGTATAAAGAATACCTATTCCAAACAGATACGATTCCTTAGTGTACGTTTCAGTGTGAATTATCATTTTCTAGCGCGAAATTCGAAAGGGATAATTTACTGATGATAACATTACCGCAATATTGTTACAACTAAATTGTGACGCGCCAGGGTCAGTGCCGTAGTGCATTAAAAAATAGACAAAATCAAGTGTGCGCGAGGGTTGTTCGATTATAAGTCACACCTGACACTGAATGCCCACTACGGCCATAGACAAACGCCACACCGTAGGTCGGTGTTAAAAGTAGGCTTAGGCCATATTTTATGCGTGGAATACTCAAGTAAACACTCAGGAAACAAAATTTTACATGGCTGGAGAGTAAGTTACTATTTTTCCCTTACTCGAGATCATTGATGGTACCAACAATGATCCCCCGCCAGAGAAAAAGTAACTCGCTCTCAGCCATATAAGATTCTGTATTCAATATAGCGCTCGATGTGTGTTGACAGATTAGGTTTTTGACTTTTGGAACTATTATGTCCCAAAATGGTAGGTTTTGCAAATGCAACACATCTTATCCTATTTGATACAAAGACCTGTCTCTATATACAGATATTTCTTGTGTGACACGGTCCTGTTGATCTTAATGTACTGTCTGTGAATATAATAATAATACAGACATTTATCATTGTCTAATTCTATACATTTATTTCGTTTGTACGTCGATGATGGAATCTTAGATTCAGTATGATCGCCTTTTCTGCTTGTCTTTGTTCTCCATTTACGCCCTAGAATGGGATACACTTCAAGCTTGTGTTTGTAGAAAAAGAGTGACACAAATATGTAGTATTTACATATGTTTAAGCTGAGTGTGTGTTTGTATGTGAGAGAGAGAGAGAGAGAGAGAGAGGAGAGAGAGAGAGAGAGAGAGAGAGAGAGAGAGAGAGAGAGAGAGAGAGAGAGAGAGAGAGAGAGAGAGAGAGAGAGAGAGAGAGAGAGAGAGAGAGAGAGAAGAGAGAGAGAGAGAAGAGAGAGATTCTTTGTATTGACAATGGTTATTCTTGGATCATTTTTGTGCAGTCCTGTCCCTACATCATATGCTGGAGTGGAGGAACCATAGAATACCGTGGCCCGCCAAAATTCTGACAGCAGATCAATTACTTGCATCCATGATAAAACGCGTCAATGAGGCATCCGGTACCTATCAGATGTTCAGTGTGTTAGGCGACCTGTATAACATTAAAAGGTGGATATATAACTTTATTATCTACGAACCTCATACAAAAGGAATTCACTTCTGTGCTAAAGTGAGCCATAAAGACAATTTTAGTAATATGATGTTTGTTTATTTAGATTTTCGGATTGCTCGGTGTTGTTAAATTAGGTTTTATTTAGTCTTTCTTAACACCCTCTTTTAGTTAGTTCGTTATAAAACAAAATAGCAAATGAATATTATAAAAGTAAATGAGGGAGCGGGCATAGCGTCCAGGTAGAACAGGTCACGCCGCAAAGCGGTGTTGGCAAAGAGTGAAGAAAGGGTCTTTGAACTTTGTCCAGGTTCCGGTCGCATCCGTTCGGTCGCGCTGTGGTGCGGGCAGGGGGAAAAAGAGCGGGAAACAGCCAATTGCAACAGACAGTTACACTTTAATAACACGAATTTGACAAAGTCGAAAAGCACACAGCCAATTGTTAGCAACAACAGCGATATCGCCGTATCAAGCTGCAACCCGTGTCATCAAAGAGTACCTGTCTCCTGATCGGATGACGTCCAACTGAGTTCATAAATGCATAATGCAACATGAATTTGGACTTTGTTCCTCGGTTGGATGTCGCCCAGACTTCTGTACCACAATTGCTGAGCAGTTCATGGTCGTCCGACGTTTATGGCAAGCCAACAGGGCCATACCGCATTCGTCTCACGCGTTGCCGAGCCTCCACTACGCGTAGTCGAGCCAACCAATCAGATTTCAGTCTCCACTACGCGTTCCCGAGAATATGTTTTCCACTACGCGTAGTCGAGCTTCGGCTACGGGTAGTGGAGCAACTTATGACACCTTTTGGCTGAAGAAAAGCAAACCAATCATTTACGTCCTTACAATCCTTACTGACATTAAAACAGCCGACAGGTCTAATACAGTTTACAAAAGCATCAGTGATTGGATACTTTGGCTACACGCTATGGGAGGCATTGTTTCTCCACTATGCGTCGCCGAGGCTCGGCGACGCGTTCTCGAAGAACATTTTCTCGGCAACGCGTAGTGGAGACAGTTATCTTATTGGTTAGCTCGACTACGCGTTGCCGAGCCTCGACTACGCGTAGTGGAGACTATGATCTTATTGGTTGGCTCGACTATGCGTGGCCGAGACTCTACTACGCGTAGTAGAGACTGCAATCTGATTGGTTTACTCGACTACGCGTAAGACCTATACGTTATGGCCCTGTTGGCTTGCCATAAACGTTGACCTGCTCCAACATGTGTCATCAAAGAATTACGTGCCTGCGTGTTTCAGTTGGCTGCCGCCCGGTGTATTTTTGAACCTAACGGATGCGACCGGAACCTGGTCAAAGTTTTCTTCACTCCTCGCCAGGACCGCTTTGCGGCCTGGCCTTCTCCAGCTAGACGCTATAACCCCCCCCCCCCCTCATGTATTTTATAATATTCATTACCTATTTTGTTTTATAACGAATGAACTAGCAAAAGGTCTCAAGAAAGACTAGGTTTTACTGTATTTTGGCACTCGAGGGCCGAAACTGCTCTTGGTTGGTGATCACACACCACTTACTGTGGAAGGCGAGTTCCTTATTGCTTGCATCTCATGAAGTTCAGTTCGTTTTGCCATCTACTTCTGCTCCGTCGTCATAACTTTCTTTCCGTTATGCAATTTTCGAATTAACATTTTGTCAAAAGGGAATTGGCAAGGACCTAACTATGATTTGTGAGGTATTATTGGCATTATCCCCACATTTCAAATCTGTTGATGGTCAGCCAAGCACAAAAGCTCATTGCGTGGAATTGTTGTCCTAAAGTGAATATCAGTGGGTGGGCGTTTTCGGTATTGCACCTTTTATTTATACATTTAATAAATTTCCCCCAGAGACTCCTATCATGGAGAAAGATTAGGAATAAAAAACATACCGAAGTAAAACTTATCATCGTTTCCTGGTTTCGAAGGCAGAGTATCAACTTAACTTGTGGAAGTACTCACTCAGATATACAATACCACATAAATACGCCACATGCACGGCTGTGTATATATACTTTTGCTTCTTTTCCATCAACATAAAGTTGATTCGTGACTCCATTGTAACAAGTTACAGTCCAAACATTGAGACAAATGCCAGTCATATAAACGATTTCACAGTTTTTGTGGTATCGAGATTTATTTGAAACTTGCCCAGAGAATGTCTACCTGATAGTCGACGTACCAACTAAGAATTCTATCCATAAATATTAAGGTGTGTGGCGTCCTCGAAAGCAAGTATACTTTTCATATGCGAACTCAATGCCAGGTCTTAATTCATCAAACTTAGCATCAGTACACATTAAAAGTCATCTTGACTGAATGGGTACTACAAATTTGAATGTAGATGTTTAGGGTGCTTAGAAATGATATCTGAAAACCAAAGTGTTAAATTTCATTTGTGGATAGTGTTATTCTAGCTCCAAAAGTGCGCCGCATTTGCGACAGAAAAGCGCCAGAATTTCCTCCAATCATGGCCCGACGTAGGAAAGTGTTGGTGACGTCACACACGCAACCTGCTGCCTGTGGTGCATGTGTTATAAGCCAGAGTGCATTCAGTTTGCCAAGAATCATGGAAGATACAACAGAGTATGGTGATTCCGGAGAGTCTGAATTGTGTATTCCATGAACGTGGTCTGATGAGGGTGAAGAACTAATAAGAAAAGCTTAACTAGTAGAGGAAAGATCATTCAGCCTTACACACATAAGGGGACGCCCAGAACCCTACCGTCAGCAGCACTGCAGGAAGTGCAGCCGATCCCAATTTGCCCTCTGTGGAATGGTAATTCGTTGCAAAAGAGATATTTCCCATCAAAAATGTCCAGATTTCATTTAATAAAAAGAAGCATGAATGTAATAAACTGGAATTTGCGTCAGGAAGGGCCAGGCCTTTTAGTGTTTCAAATTGTAACATTCACGGAAACAGTATGGCCTATGCCCACGGTATATAAACGTCTGAACAAACAGTTAATTTTCCTTTCCCATTTCTGTGGTCTATGGATGATTAAATATAACTTTGCATTTATGAATAGCTTTCAATAAGAGAACTACTACCTGGCAGTTACCTCTCGTGACCCTTGGAGGGCAGTAATTTACGTTTCTCTAAACATCGTCATCAGTACACGTGTTTATGATAACCTTTATTTTAGATCGTATCCATTATGTTACCATAGTAAATGTTTGGCTGTGACAGACTTGTTTTCTGGTCCCAAAAAACGACAAAAATACAATGAGATGGAAATTGGAACACCGGATTATTGGGAGCTGGCCGTGGACTGTCACAGACAGTTGAACATGACTGTAAAAGATGAAAGGCCAGCCGCCCATTTGTCTTGAGAGCTGCGTAGATGTCGCCTGAATGTGGTAGCTATCCAAACAAGTGTTATCTGGTGATGAGATTAAACACCTTGTAATATACAGCAGTAATTGTACATAAACATTACCGTGGCCAGCTAACTCAACCTGTTACAGACTGTTCAACCAAACACATGGGTATGGAACAAGATCGGCCTTTGTCAATGTTTTCCACCCATTTTTTACATCAATTGAATCAAAATGGTTAACCACACTAAATATTGTTACAATAAATTACTTTGCAACAACATCCAAGACCGGCGTTGTCACTGTGACATTCGGTTGATAATTATGTGATACATTGTAACAGTTGTAGAATAACTAGACCTACATTTCGGTGTATTGCAAGCTTTGAAATCAGAATTATACTGACGAATAATATGTAAATACTGTATTATTATTATTATTATTATTATTATTATTATTATTATTATTATTATTATTATTATTATTATTATTATTATTATTATTATTATTATTATTATAATCATTGTTCCTGGTTTTATGAGTAATGCCTTATTAAGCCAGTTCCCGAATCCTTCCTTTGTCCAGCGATACGACTGCATTTGGCAACAGCAGTATTTTTTTCTTGCTTAACCTATCCTCAACATCGCCATATCTGACAAATCAAAGCCACTTTCCACAAAGTGTTCGATACAAAGGTTAGATCGGTTCCCAGGGCGTCGCCATTTGGTACTGTAAATCATTACTGCACGGGTCCACACTCCGTAATTTCAGATCTTTGGGAGAATTTAAACAAGCTGTAGAACATGTATTGACAGCAACACCCCGACCCATCCTGGGCGGGAACAGAGACGAAAATGAATATTTCTACATGCGTTTTCAATCCTGTTGATGAAGAGTGAATAAAGGAGGAGTTAATATGAGTGAACAGATAAAAATCTTGACATCAGCAAATTAGCACATGGGTAGTGAAAAGAAGCAGTCGTCCATTGTGAGTAATACAGGAGGCTGTTAAGGGAAGAGAAACTAGTAAATAAATAAATAAATAAATAAATAAATAAATGAAAAATCAAATTACATAATAAATAAATAAATAAATAAATAAATAAATGAAAAATCAAATTACATAATAAATAAATAAATAAATAATAAATAAATAAATAATAAATAAATAAATAAATGCATAAATAGATAAATAATAAATAATTAAAAAAATGAGTAAATAAATAAATAAAAGAAAAATCAAATAGATGATAAAATACATAAATAAATAAATGAATGAATGAATGAATAAATAAATAAGTGAATGAATGAATAAATAAATAAATAATTGAATAAATAAATAGATAAATACATGAAGAAATAAATAAATGAATAAATAAATTAATTAAATGATTAATTAATTAATTATTTAATACGGTTAGGATAGACAAATAAACATAATCCTATCCTCGAGATATTCTCAAATTGACCTCATTCATTTTAAGACCCTGAAACAGTAGGAAAAGGCAAGGACAGATGATTCCCGTATCCTGCTTGTAGCTGACCCTTCAGGCATCAAGATTAAAGCTCTGTGTTCCCATTACTTTCTATTGTAATTTGCAACATAACAAGCTTAAAATCACTACCTGCAGAAACACTTCATTTCTCATCATAAATATAGATGAATAAATCCACTGATTCAGATAGTTCACTTTCATTAGCTTTGAAAAGTGGTAGTCGGTTCAGGGATATTTTGGACAACGCAAATACACAACTTTGGTCGGCAACTGTGTATATTGGGTTGCTTATTCAACTAAATACACATAGAATTGCTGACGATTAACCTATTCACGAGACATTGGTACAAGGTTTAATTTGTTGGCCTTGGTGAAATATGAAACGCTCAAAATAGTATACTTTGCTTATAATGCCGCGACAACTTGGCAACAAAACGCCATATATATATATATATATATATATATATATATATATATATATATATATATATATATATATATATATATATATATATATATATATATATATATATATATGTGTGTATATATATATAGTTGTGTGTTTGTGTGTATCACGACACTGAAGCTCTGTGGTGCTGTCAGATTTAAGTAGCAAATTATGTACAGACAGCAAGGAATTTAATTTGTCACAATGTACGGATGCTTAGTGACATTTCTCGGCTGATTATTTGTAAAATTACAGGGAAGTGCCGAGGTCGTAAATGTCGCCTATTTCTTATTTGTGTAGTGGCATAATATTAATACCTTGGTGCGCCTAGGACGCTGTCGTTCGCGTAACTCCTTTTCTTGCCAATTTGGACCAACGTTGGTGTAACCTGAATTGACATAAGGATACGCGATCCACATTCTTAATAAACGGACTATCACATTCCAGTACCAGTAAGCCTACATATGCGATAAGAAAGCAGAGACCTCAAGAATGGTCTAGGGTCTACAGCTTCCCTCGTTGCGCTTCACTGCGCCCAAAACGCACGAATAAAGTCAAGCAGAGTATACGCATATTAATTTCCCGCCAGAACTGCATACCTAATTGCCTAGTCTCGCTTGCGGGATATGGCGGGATACGGATCAGTATTTTTTTTCTTTATATATGGCTTGGGAAGTATTACATGAATACCAGTTTGGCATTTGTGAACTTAAATTTATCAAAAAAAAAAACAAACAAACAAACAAACAAAAAAAACATATGGCCCTGTCTGTGACAGTGATGTGACCGGCACTTCCCCCGTTATTGCCTGGCATCAAACCCGTGCTTTGTGGCAGAAATTAATGTGCATACGCCGTATAGTGGCGCTGATAGAATTAAAGCACCCGGCTTTTGTCAGGGAATTTCACATGCTCTGGTATTTTTCGGTTTTTGCCGGGCCTTACTTTGCGACACCTTCACTCCAACCCATTACACAAAGCAAAAGCACCCAACTCGTGTCACAAAAATGCTCTAGAATGCGTATATACTGTAGATTGCCTTAATCGATGTCATTTGCTCAACAGCAACGGGGATATTGAACAAATGGAGGAGATTCCAATTGATCTGGTACACCAGTTTGATAAGATTGGAGGCCGGAATTTGGAGAGGATATTTGTTGTCGTCATGCAGTATAGTGCAAATTACTCCGGGCCAGGTAAAGACGTTTTCAGCATGGACCGTGTTCAGGGTACTGTACCTTTGGCACATAGATCCAATTTCCTGCATCCAGTGATTTATTACTATGAGACGTTACCCACAGGTAAGTACAAAGGTCAAACATAGTGACGCTGCTTGAAAAGGCGGCAAAACGTTGCAGTTTCGAAAATATTTGGAATGTAATTAAGCTAAATTGTTTATTCACCTTATCATTTAACATACTGTATGTATGTGTAGTAATGTATATATATATGGTACTTTTCAATGGTATATGGCAAACGATGTTGTGGCAATGAGCAGGTCAAAGTCCCCATATGCAGTTTTACAAAGACAATTCATCAAAAGTAAATGTGTTGCCCTTTATATTATCCAGTAACATGAGAAAGTATGTAGCATGAGAGTACATGTATATATATTGCCTTGGCAACTATGTCTGTTATGTTATTCCACCCTAACTCCTCTAAGATTGCTTCTGCTGCTGTATAAGGTGGTGGTCCCAGAATCCACTGTTGCTATCTCATTCTGTACTTACCCCACACATTGAAAATCTCCCTCATTTACTGTGATAGCATCTTAGGCATGGAGCATTGCTGGTATTGATCTTCTACCACAGTGCTCGAGCTGTCAATACCCTATTAAAACTATTTATTGCTGTAGCTTTTATCGTTCCCTTTTGATGGTTCACCCAGTTGATTTGTGAGAAGCTAACCAACCGAGGGTCACAGAGACCTAGTTTTCCTGCATAGCTTAGACGATAGGAGACCACGCAGACATTTGGCAGATGGTGATAAAATGAATATTGTAGCCTTTTGCTACGGATGTTAGACCCAAACCATAACTGCCTAGGAATTCAAAGTCAGCAATCCAGTTGCCTAATTCAGACACACAGAGCCATTCTGATGGCTTAACTGTGCCATTCAGGAGAGAGAAGGCACTCACTCAGAAACTGTATCGCTCCATGAACAGACATGTTCGTTCAGTCATATCCGACAGAGGAGGGGAAACCTGGTACTGAAGTGGTTCCTTGGACTTACATATGAGCCCACATTGTAAAGTTTTGGCTGACAAATGTTTCTTATGACCTTCCAAAGAACAGTCAGACGATTTAACACATTAAGAGGAAGTCACTGAACCGCTACATCCGTACTGTGTGTTACCCGGATACATAAGTGTATGATCTCATGTCAAAACTTGTATTTCTCATGCTGGTTTTTTTTTAAATATCTAATATGACAGGCCATTTTCTTTAACATCTGAATATTAATATATATATATATATATATATATATATATATATATATATATATATATATATATATATATATATATATATATATATATATATATATATATATATATATACAAATGTAAAAGCAAAAAACATCAAATGTTTTAATTTTTCTACACTGTACACAAATCTACCCATAGATGAAGTCAAAAGTTTACTTTCAGAATTAATACGCAAAATGTTTAAACATGATGGTAAACCATACATAAATATTAATTCATATACAAAGAAAGCATTTTGGTCACACAATAAATATCAAAAAGTAACATTAAATCTTACACTGTTGGAACTTTGATAGAAGCTACCAAATTTCTTTTGGATAATACTTTTGTGCAATGCGGATCATTAGTTTTTCAACAAATAAAAGGCATGCCAATGGATAGCAACTGCTCCCCGTTACTGACAAATTTTTATCCAATCTGGCGTGAATTTACGTATATGAATAAGATGATGAAAAAGGACTTTCAAATTGCTACAAAATTACCAAACAACGCAAGATATATTGATGACATTGCTTGTGTAAATACACAAAATTTTAGTGACATTTCCAAAGAAATTTTCCCAAAGATATCCCTTGGGGGGGGGGGGGGGGTGTACCAATTCAAATGGTTTCAGAGATGTGTTTCTGGACTCTGACATTCAAGTCACTAATGACAGGTTTTGCATTAAAGTCTATCACAAAATAGTTTTACGTTGAAGTAGTTAACTATTCTTTTCGAGGACAGTAATATTTCGGAAACTATTGGATATAATGCGTTTTTGTCACAGATTTTGAAATTTGGTCGTAATTGTTCTAAAATTCAGGACTTTCTATCTAGCGCCAAATTTATTTTAAAAAAACTAGAGTCAAGAGGATTTAAAGATGTACCTTTGTTCAAATATTTCTACAAATGTTGCTGTAAATATCCGGATATGGTTAAAAAGTCTGGCTTCAATAATTTTCGAGATTTTAGACTTGCCTGTTTTGCTACTTAATTTTATCTTCTGGTATCATTCTGTTTTAGTGTTAACCTTTCAGACATTAAAGGCTAGCTTGTTTTCCGTCAGGTTAAGCCCCCAGGGGCTATCAGTAGCAAGTAGCGGCCTACGGCAGTTACAAGCTTGCCTAATTGTACTTGATATATCTGATTAAGAAATTTTATATTTTCATTGCATTCGCTTGACTTAATACAAATGACTTTCATTTTTTTCTGACTTGCGCTTTATATTTTGCTTATAATGTCCGAAGATTATTAGAAAGTTTGGCTACAATATTTTTAGAGTTTTCAGTCTGCTTTACTAATTAACTTTATCTTTTGGCATCATTCTGCTATAATATTCACTTTGAGACATTTTAGATTTACATGTTTTCTGTCAGGTTAAACGCTCCTAGGCTATCGGTAGCAACCAGAGGCCCACGACAGCTACATGTTTGCCTAATTGTTCTTAAACTCGTGAAAAGAAATATTGTTTTTATAACATGTTTTTGGCATAAATGCTAATGACTTTCATTTTTTCTGACATGCCTAAATGCGCATTTACTCAATATTAAAAAGTACTCAAATTTGACCTTTTTTTTCTAAATTGTCACAAACCTGGCACATTACGTTGAGACATTGACTAAGGGCTGGCAGTGAAATAGAGTGAGGACTTGGTGTCACCATGAAGTTTTACATTTCTGGTGCAGGATGTTCATTGTTGCAGTCTATGTGACGATTTCCCTTAGTTTGTACAGGTGCTCTAGCTGAAACTGTTTATTTCACAATCACTGGGACTGAATATAATGCCCCAGTTTGTATCCACTTCAGTTATGCACTGGCGGGTGGTTTAACTAGGATAAGCTATCCAGCTAGAAAGGGTACATATTGGTTCAGGGGTAAGTCAAATTGTTCAAATCTGAACCTGTACTATACAAACTTAATGATTATGGTTTGTTTGACAGGTATCCTTCTTCCATAATGAAGCTCTGCACTTATAAGCAAATACGTCACATATATAGCTAATTCATCAATTGCCACGTTCATATTTATTCATTATTATGTGGGTTGTCTTTGCTAAATATTTGGTTTAGACAAGGAGCCGCTACTCAGAAAGACACACATGTACAGGTAATAGGCTCTGAAACATGCTATGAGTAGTTACCCGCTGAAGACCCTTTAATATATTTGGGCTAATCTAGCCTATGTCAAATGTATATATATATATATATATATATATATATATATATATATATATATATATATATATATACATATATATATACATATATATATGTATATATATATGTATATATATGTATATATATATACATATATATATAACTATATATATATATATATATATATATATATATATATATATATATATATATATATATATATATATATATATATATAGGGAACAAGATCAGGGAAAGCACACTCCCCTGTTTTAGGGTTAAATTTAACTGTGTATGTTCTACTTCTATATTTCCCAGTGAAAGTGTGAGTTTTACATCCCTGTAAAGAGCTTTTAGTATGTTGTAACCAACTTAGTAGTTACCATAGAGCATCTTTATCATATGTCTCTGTACATATGAGAAACCGTTGTGAAAATATCTTGGCTTTTGCCTTGCCAATTGTAAAACCTGAGTCAGTGTAAATATAAGACTGCCTGCCCGTCTTCCTAGTTTGAAACCACTCTGTACTTCACCCAGAAGTCAAAAAGTCTTTCAACTATTCTGCTCAGTCTCTCATATGTTACTGACTAAATATTTTGCTGAAATTACACGCAATAGTGATAAACGTGCCCTTGTCCATTTGGTCACCTTGACTCTTTTAAGAACAAATGATATCCTAAGACTATTCAACTTCCTAAGTGCTTGTTTCTTTAACAAAAATCTATTGAGAAGCATCTGTAAACTCTTTTCAATTACCACCAGCCCGTTGTTCTAAAAAAAGTGACTCAGAATATTGTTCGTTCCTGGACCTTTGCCTAATTTCATCTGCTCTTTGTGTATCTCGACCTCAATGAAACTGATTTTATAGCACAAATCAGGATCCCATTGATTCTGTCCTTGTGTGCATTGACATTCTGGCACTGTTTTCTGACTCCATTTTGAGTCCTTACCCTCATCCAAGGGGTCCCTTAATGCCCCATGTATGTCTCCGACCTTTCTGGTCTCGTCCTGTGTATATGGTTTCTTGAGTTTTAATCTTTCTATTTTAGTTGACCTGCTTCCAAAGAAAGTTAGCTCTGCTCCTCCACATTCCACATTATTTTTTTGACAGCTGTTCATTTTTACTTGCTCTTATCTCTAATTTTAAATATGCGACCTGTTTTCTACATCCCACATACTGTCTCTTAGCTTCCTCTATTTGACTTTCTGAGTGCTTGTTTTTACTGGCTAATCTCTATGCTCTATTTGCAGTCCTCTTTTTCTGTATGTGTCCTTTCAGTCTGGGACTATATTGCATCATCTTTTCTTAACTTGAACCTTCTGGCAGTCTGCTTCCTCGTTACCCTGAGAGGGCATCTACTAAGGTCTTCATTCATGTACTCTACCTTGCCGTCAGTCTCCCATCTATCTTTGCACTCTTGTTATCCAACTCAGGCTGTCCTGACATCCTTCCCAATCTGCCTCCTTGTGTATGTTCAATACCCATTGGATTTCCTTTATCTCTCCTGCACGGTTGCATATCAATTAAAACTGTTATCCAGTTATGGTCACTGCCTACATGCAGTGTACCCTCCTCAACCACTTCGCATTCTTGTGTCATTTGAAATATCTCACTCTCCACTATGATATTAACTATCATTGTCTGTCTGCCACCTGAGATCAATGTCCACTTTCCTTTGCACTAAGTGCCCATGTTCACTATTCTCATTTCATACTCTCTAGTGATGTTCAACAGCCTGCTTCCATTCCTATTAACTTCTCTGTCCTCTCAGTCTGTTCCACCCATTTCATTCCCTATGTGGCCACTGAAATCCCCAGGAATAATAACCTTATACCCTTGATAGTAGACATAACTAATCATCATTCTTATTCCTTATATATCTGGTCACTCCACTCATTCGGTGGGCCCTGGTGTCTCACAAACACTGAACATATTCCTACTCCATTTCCATTGTACTCTACTCCTCTCTACTTCATCTCATTTTTCACCATTCCACCATCTTCCCATCCCACTTTCCAGACCTCATGCCAGTTTATTCTTGTCTCCATGTTTATCAAAATAAGCCCTACTCCTCTTCCTCTTTTCCACTTCCCTCCCTCTTACCTATCATCTAGTGTCCTGCAGGGCCTATCGTTATCCCTATCTCTCTCCTCTCTTCTACCATGTGTGTCTACTAGTGCTATAGTGTCCATCTTTTCACTTGTAGCTGCATCTTCTATGTCCCTTGAATCCTCTACAATTGAGATATTCTATTTTCCTTTTGTTGTTCTTTTTATCCCTCGTTATTATCTCACTACTTTATTTCACCTCCTTTACCTCCTGCCTGCTCCCGCCCTACCTCAACCTGTCTGCCTTCTGTCTGTATCTCCTTTCTAGAAGGCCTCTCCCTTGCTGCTTTCTATCGACCTGCACTCCTCCCGCTCTGCCGCAAACCACGACCAGACGTAATACAGCTTCTGTTTATTTCCCTGTTATTTCCTAATGATATTCAAAATGGTGACCTCCGTGCTCAAAATGTTTCATCTTATTTTCCTTAGAATAAGCCTGAACTTACTGCAAAAAATCACCCTGAGTTGTCTCTTTATATTCCAAAAACTGATCCCAATCCAAGTTGATCAATCTTTGCTTCAAACTATCAAAATTCCACAAATTTTTCACCGCCCTCACATAGTAAGTCTTTTCTTGATAAATATCGCTCACAGATGCAACGATTTAATTATGCCTTTAAAAGGCCCTGTCGATGAAGTTTCTTCAATGCCAGGTCTCCCAGTGCCTTTCCTATCCAATTCCAGAACCAATCCTCGACGGATTTTTTTTTTTTTTTAATTCTTTTTGGTAAAGGCACACATTCGTATTAATTTTTGTGTAAGGAGTTGGGAATTGCAACCGTAATTCATAAGTTCATAGTCTTCAAGAACATCTGTCATATTACTTTCAAACTTGGTGAACATGTACTTTCGATAGGTCTGAACGAAGCAGCTTCAAATGCTTTTTGTGCATGCGCATACAAACACGCGAATACATACACACACACACACACACACACACACACACACACATACACATATATATATATATATTACTTTTGAACAATACAAAGAGGACTTTTTTCATTGTTGTCAGTTTGTGGTCTATGAATATTACAGTGAGTACATTGGGTAAAAGTCATTTCCAGATATAACCTACTTTCCTAGTTATTTCTGATAATTCCGCAAACGATTTTCAGACGATCCCCTTTCTATGACACTGAATCTTGTCATATCAAGACAACAATTTAACAGCAGGTATTAGGACCCCCCCCCCCAAAAAAAGAGAGAAAAAATACTGACATGTGTGTCGCATCAACTAATTAACAGAAATAAAATTGCGTCTTGACAATCATGGAGTCGAGAAACAGGCGGAAGCAATGAATTCTACATGTTCTATGCAACACGTTTAGGCTGCAAGCGTAGCTCTGGATACCTTAGCACACTGATAGACATAGCCCCAACAAGTTCTCTTGAGAAATTGAAGAGGAACACAAATACCATCAATATGGAAAAAATGATCCCGACAATAGAGCCTTGCGGTGAACACTCATTAACCCCATGGCAGAGTCTTAAAGTGAACACTCATTAACCCCATGGCAGAGTCTTAAAGTGAACACTCATAAACCACATGGCAGAGACTTGCAGCGAACACTCATTAACCCCACGACAGAGTGTTGCAGTGAACACAAATCAACCATTTGTTGTCAGAAATGCCACAGTCATACGAAATTTCAGGTATTTAAACTGTCTTCAGAGTTTGTGCCTCCTCTCACATTGTTCCGTATCTTTTCTGCCTTTTAGATACCGCTATGAAGAAACGATCAAAACTCTGGGTTTTGCCTAGACCTGACCGTATAATGCATATCGTAGAGGATTTTTTGACAGATTGGACAGCGCCAGTGTCTCATATTCTGCCACTACGTAACTTTCTGGGTTCATGCCTTGGCAAAGATCTTCGGCAATTCCACTCTTCATCTTGTTTCGAGATGGCCTTGAGCCACAAGACTGTTCCTGAAAACTGCGACAGAAACTTTTTGAATGGGAATGGTTTGTTGGACAGCCAGAATATTGTTCCGTTAAGCAGTGTGTCCATGGGAAATTTGGTTTGATCCAGAGTTACGATGGAAAATAAAAATTTCGAAAAATTCTGCTGCTGCTCGTGGTAATAAGAATGAGTACCTATCTATTTTTACCTCAGGTCACTAAAAATGTGGTGGGTCTACGTTCCTAGTCGTCGTCCATTATCTACTTCACTAAAAACGCAGGCCCTACCTTCATGTGGGAATTTACCCTGAGTAGGTTGCATCTTTCTTGTCATATTCCAGTGATGTTTAAGATGCTTAATGACTTTATTTTGTCCATTTGTTGGCCCAATGTAACAAGAAAATTGTTCCCTCAAAGTCCAACGCGAATTTCTTCGAAATTGAATAGAGGTACTTCTGTGTCAAGCACTTTTGACTTTCTATCCAAAGCCAGCACGCAGATACACTTCATACTTTGAGAGGGTGTACCTTGGGTGCTTCTCTGCTGATTTTGTTCAAACAGTTAGGTTCAGTTATTTCCCATCAATCTTTTTTCTGAAAATCTACAATAAGGCTGTGTTGCAATTTAATAGAAACGTATTGTATGGAATGACCAAAAATAGTTGTTCACTAAGTGCTGTTGCTGTGGATCTGGCTTTTTCAATTCGGATAATGATTGGTCAATTCACATATTCATACTGAATACTATGTAAGTGGGGTTTGCAATCGTAATTCACAAAACCGACTTCTCCCTTGAAGAAAATTTGCAAAATGAAACTTCGTCGACATGCCCAGGACTGGTTCATTGCGTTTTGGAATATGTTTTTTAGGCAGTTTTTTGCCACCTAAACATGAAGAAGTGTTCATCTTCACGAGCATCATGAATAATATTCTATTACAATTTATCTATTGCGTTTATGGAAAAAATGAAAGAACTGAACCTGGACAGGACTACGAAGTTTCATTTTGAAAATTTTTGAGTTTTTAAGTACTATATTTTTCGAGAAACCCGAGAAAAATCTCCGAATTGAACCCTTTTGGGAAGTGTCCATTTTCCCCCCAAAAGGATGTTTGTTTTTGTTGTTGTTGTGGTTGTTGTTGTTGTTGTTATGTTTGTTTTTTTATGTATATATCATGTAAACATCCCAAGCAACAAGAAATTATATAGTTTTATGAGTCTAAGAAAACAAAGACAGGAGATCGGGCTGAAGGCAGCACTCCTCTAAGTGCCGAGCTTTGTTTGTGCCACCTTAACCAGGTTTACTTCAAACATTGGGGAAATGATATATCTGTGAGTCTCTACTGCGTTTGTAAAAATGGTCATGCTGCAGTAAATTTTTAGATTTCTATGAATCAAAATTGTGTTGGAAAGCTTCTGGGCATCCATTGACAGGGTTGCGCAACTGAGGACGAGTTGGACCACACTCCCTTTCTGTTATTGTACTGTACTTGGCCTTTTATGCTTGAAGAAGTAACTGTTTTCGTTTTCATACTTGTTCAGCTTATAATTACAATAAAATAAGGAATCATGCAAGGGGTTGAATTAAAATCATCTGTGTGTGTATTGTAAGCTTGTATGGTAATTTATGATAAACTTGACATCCCGTGGCCTCTTAAGGATGTAATAAGGTTGGACTTTTAAGAAACTTTTGCGTGACAAACTTTTAGTTATGCACGTCACCGTTTATTTTCAAACATTGACGAAGCCAAAGCTTGGTCTTTTCCAGAGGGAATCTGGGATTTTCTGGTCGTAAAAATTCAACTCCTAAAACGGAGCTGACAAAAGTATGTGGTCGTTTTTCTATAGATTTTATTCACAATGATTAGAAACAAATTTGATGTTGATAGTATGCCTAAAAATTCATTCATGATTTGAGTCCTGTTGAGGATTCAAAAACTTTTTAAACGGTTTTTCAAAGTGTGGGGCCATTTAAAAAAACAAAGACAAAATCTTTTTGATGCATGAAGTTTCCTACGTTGTATGGGGGGTGGCTTGATCATCATTGCAGGTTTACTTTTTCTTTGGTAGCATTGCTTGGACGGACAGGTGATATTGAGCACAATTAGAAAAAAAAGTGCATTGGGATTACTTATGCCGTCTTTGCGACGTTATGCAAAGCTTCAAAAGGTCATGCAAATTTAATAATTTGGTTTCATTCCAACCAAATACACAAATTGACAAAAATACGCTCCATTGTAATTCCCTTCAGGAATTCTGTAATGTTATAATCCATACAACACTAAAGCGTCTGAATCTATTCCAACATAATGAGTTTTTTTTTTTTAATTAAACGCTGCGATCTTAAGCACGAACGGAGGTGAGAAGGAACCCATCTACAGTTAGACGTGTGTCTACATGCAGTATGGAAAAACACAGGTCCATTTCGTGGTCATTTATTGGAGGAGTAGCTGCCAAGTAACTAAGCGGTGAAGGGTGTGGGATGGGGTGTCTCATTCCGAGCCTTAGAACGTTTTGAAAAAAATAAGTTGAAGATGTTTGCGCAAATTGAGGTAAACCAAAAAACACATCGAAAGACGAAGCTGAAACATCTAAACCAAATGCTGGTAAGGGCTACTGTTGTATGGCTGTAAAGCAATGTTGTAATAGTTCATGGATGACATCACATCTATCTATCTATCTATCTATCTATCTATCTATCTATCTATCTATCTATCTATCTATCTATCTATCTATCTATCTATCTATCTATCTATCTATCTATCTATCTATCTATCTATCTATCTATCTATCTATCTATCTATCTATCTATCTATCTATCTATCTATCTATCTATCTATCTATCTATCTATCTATCTATCTATCTATCTATCTATCTATCTGCTTCTGACACTGTATAAAGTATACCACTTTCTTATCGAAACTACAAAGTGTTTACCACACAGCCCTACAGATGGCTCCCGTGCTAATACTTTTGTGCCTGTATAGCGATTGTGGTGATAAGATAAGCTTATAAGAAATTAAAATAAGTTTAAAAAATGCATTATCCCTTGCACGCTGTAGGTTGATTACACAATAATATTTAATACAAAAAAGCCATTGGGTTTTAAGGCACATTTTAAAAGACTAACATGATATGTACGCACCATTGTAGTCCTTTTAGAGGTCTGGATGCAGACTCATTCCTTCTAGCTAAAAAGAGGATTTTGGATTAGCGATGTTTTTAAACAGTTTTTTTCACCCTTTAGGCAAGGGTAAATGCCTCATGTAGGTTGTTTCTAACAATATCATATATTTTATTGCAAGGGGCTTTTTCTGTCAGCTGGAAAAGCCTCAATAGTGGGTCAATTCATTGCATCATCATGTTGACTCATTTCAATATGGTTATACTCTACAGTCATATATGTTTCCCATTACATTTGTGCTATCTGTTACAGTACCATTTTTGTGGATTCATGTTTAGTGAAGCTGGTCAAAATGAAAATATGGAATTTTGAGTCTCAGTCTAAAAAGCGAAGAATATAAAAACTATAGCGCTACCCTCTCCCGGACAACGTGCTTTGTAAAAAGAAAAAAAACACTTCAACTTGTTATACATATGGAAACATGACACATACATATTTTAGACAACTTTTGTCCTAGTTAGGTGTCGCATTTTATAATACAAGTCTTTATATATATATATATATATATGTGTGTGTGTGTGTGTGTGTGTGTGTGTGTGTGTGTGTGTATACTGCATAATCATTTATATTTCCGAGTATTAAATTTCACAAACTAGCATCAAAAGAGATTTTTGCGAGTTGTTTTTTCCCGAATTGCCACTACAAAAAATGTATAAATCGAGAACTCCCATTTATGTGTGGAAGTTATATTTTAATTGGAGAAAAATATTAAAGACGTTTTCGTATTGTGACTTTATTAGACTTTAGTCTGCCAAACTTTTTGCGAGTTTAATATACCCGTATTAGGTCTACTCAGAAAAATTGGCGAATATTTATTCATCGCGAAAATGTATGATAATGCAGTATATACGCTTTATAGGCATTCTCTTGATTGTTGATGTGGACACTTGATATGCCAAATTAACACTCAGTTGCAATTCTTAATTTTCTGTTTGAAAGACCGTTGCTTTTCGGTGAGCAAAGTTGTACTCATTGCTTCACAAAAAAACAAAATCCTCAAATAAACAAACAAATAAATAAATAAAATAAATCACCCTAAGTTTGCTGTTGAAGTGATGTAGATGAGGGGATATAAACTATGTAAAAAATTAACATATATATTGTTACCGAGATTTGTTCTCTGCTCCTTCTCTCTCCCTTGGCCCATCTCTCTCTACTTCTTACTCTGTCTCTTGGGTGATTTCAAAAAGAAACATACGGAAAGTTAGTTGGTCTAGGAATGTTAATTATGACAAAAAATGCCACATTTTGATATTACTATGTTAACATTTGAGTTTTCTGTTTTGAATCTCATACGTATGTGTGGCCCAAGTCTTGTATATGAGCATATCAGCCTCAAACTGCAGAACGTACATCTTACTTTACACTGTGATAAGTTTGACACAATGTGGCCTTTCTGTTTTTATCATGTCTACATTGCAAACAACATTTCTTAACTATACACGAGTTTATACACACATGCACAAAAATTGATACAAGCTCCCCTTTCTCGGTACAGTATGACATTAAATAGCACGAAAACAGGCATAAATGTAAATAGAAGTACAGTCGGGCAGTGTAGACGTGTCATTTAATTTCTCATCGACATTAATTATTCCAAATATGTATTCTATATGCCAAACCTAGGATACTAAGTCAGGTAACACAGTCATATAGGCATGAAAATAATAACAACCTTGTGCACTTTGCTTGAGGGTCTCTCATACACAACAAAATGGAGGAACAGCCTCAATGTTAGGTGTTTACACTAGATAGCTATGTCAACTATCTGGATAAAGATTTCAGTTCCTTTTTAATTTCTGGTTAACGTGTAACATGTATATTTCTGGTCGGTATGAAAACAAATACACATCGTACCACGCACGTCACTAAAATTAGGTCAGCAATGTTAATCAGTAATATTCATATATCATCTATCCAAATCTCATGTTGGAAGTTTCCTTAGTGGGAACATTTTTAGTCAGCTGAGCACGCGCTGCTAAAACAAACCTCATGTGAGTTCAAACGTTTTTTCTACAAACCGTAGAGTAAAATCTGCTTAACCATTGGTGGGGATTAACCTCGGTTAGGTCTGTGATTTTATGCCGTGCTTTGGTCTAAATTCGGATGGATATCTGAAGTTTTAATGAATAGCTCAGTTTAGTATGTCAACTCTCTGCAGCAAACTTTATGATGAAACTGAGCCATGGTTTGTCAGGACGTACTCATGGAGAGCTGGACCTCCTGCAAACTGCGAATGTGTAACTCTTACAGACACTTCCACCCTGAATAACCTCTATGTATGCACAGTTAGCTTCACTTCAAATCGGTTAGTCCAAGGGAACATCACTGATCTGCAGTGGAAGACGTTCGTTCTGGAAGTACAAGCATTTACAAGAGAGAGAGACACTGTCGCATTTTGCTAGTACCTTTGACATTCATAAAGTCAACCTATTATGACACGCAAAGAAGAGCTAAAAAGAAATACTTTGAAATATTTTTTGTGAACGTGCACCACATACCAGTGTGGCACATAACAGTGTATAATCCTATCTACATATATATTCATTATTTTCCCAAACCAGTGTCTGAATCCTGTTCAATCCTGTTGGTGGATATGTATTAATAAATTAAGTTAAAGCTTACAGCTGAAAGAACAATTTAGATTTGGATTTGAAGACGTACTGTGTATGGATATGGTGTTCTGTAACGGCAAGTTTGAGGCTGGAAAAGGGTGACCTTGAAGCAATTCCCCAATTATCAACCAAACCCTAATGAATTCAATATTTGTTCGATTTTAGCATAAATTATTCAGCACCGTCATGGATAGTGCACAGTCAAATGGTACTCTTGAAAGGTAAAATCCTGGCTTTATACTGCAACTCTTAGTTGAGTTGTGAAGCTCACAGGGCCATTTAACTGATTTTTACTGATCTCTTCATAGGATATGTACTTTTTAGGTGATGACTTTGATAATAAAAGCAACTGTAAACTCTTTAAGGGTAGGGAGACTTTATGTGAATGAACTTGACTAAATTCCCAAGGTAACAGGTTCGTTTTATTTTTCGTCTCATAGGTCAATAACGCAATCAAAAGCACTTTGTGCCCGGGCATATGTTGATATTGCACGCCCTGATGGCACTGCATGTATTGGTGGTCATTGCAATGGTTACAGCCGAGACTGCACATTGGGGATCTCTACCTATTTCCTACATGTGGTCACAGGTTGGTGCTAGCAGCTCACAATGTATGAATACAATATATATATATTGCATACATTTTTAAATATGATTTGGGAAGGGGTAACATTCTGTCATATTGCCTGCGATATGTGTGGATACGCGACCAATGTGCTTAATTGCGTTAGCGCGACAGTTAATTATTATTATTATTATTATTATTATTATTATTATTATTATTATTATTATTATTATTATTATTATTATTATTATTATTATTATTATTATTATTATTATTATTATCATTATCCGGTGTCACTTCACTTATAGGCAGCAGTCCTGTATAATAGCTGATCTAGGTGGCCGACAATAATAAAAAATGAAAAAAAAAGCTAAACCTCTCCCTCTGACCCTATCCTTTGCCTGGAAGCCTCAGGCATTCCTCATATATTCAGTGCACACAGTTATGGGAGCCCTAATTAGGGCTACCACCCTTCCCGTTCCTTCCCAAAGCCTGTTATTCCAATTAATTCTGTTCTCATCCTATTCTTACATTCTATTTATTTGCTCCCAACACCTTAACAGGAAGTGTTGTACAGTTGTGACCCTTTCTTTCCACCATGTAAACCCCCTGTCACCCTTTAATCCATGCCACGCGCTCTTCTTCTACTGAATGCCACACATCCTCTAAGGCCCTGCAGCTACGATCCTCATTCTGCCATTCCCTTAACATACTATCATATTTCCCCCCATCTCTGTATATGCATCACACCATACCAACCAACGGTCTACCGTATAGCTAGATGCCTTTCTATGGAAACTGATGGCGCCAGGTTGCGCTGACTCCATGGTAAGTGGTTCTGTTTCTATGTAGGTGATATTGATTTCAGTTATTTGATGGGTTTGTGGATCAGCTGATAGTAGGCGTAAAGTCTCCATTGGCGCACAGTCTGTGTCACCCTGGGATGGATAAAGCAAGACAATCGAAAGAACAAGCGATAGGCCTACTGCCGTGTACCTGGCAACCATTGATACACCAGTGTCATATGTATGACGCTGGATGCTCCTGAGTGACAGTCAAATCACACTCACAGTAACATAGTTGTGGACATAAAGTTATTGAAGTACATGTTTTCTTTCCGTGGCACATGTTTGTCAATTTTATTAAAAATTAAATTTATTTGAATAAGTTTGATGTTGCACATGAGGCGCTAGTGCTTTTTTTTAGATTAAATGGTTCAAAATAAAATTGAAAATACAATATTTATGACGCCTTGCCACAAATCGCCAAAATGGTTCACATGTTTCTTCAAACATGGGGTTTGCTTTGTCATGTTTATTATGGGATATTTATACAATGTTTTGAAATATTAGGCACAGGCCTACTTCCAAATTATGTATTATAATATGACATTCGAAGAATATTACCAAAACATACACAGTTAAAAACAAAACCTAAAAATCAAGAAGATTTTGGCAAAGCTACACGGGGAACTAACATAATATAGGCCTTAAAGTGAATATGAAGGTAATAGGCCCATATAACATAGGTTTCTAAGGTCTGGACCTTTTTTCTTAACGTTCAGTCTGCCCTGAACTATGCTGCCAATTTTTTACATTTACACTTATCCTCCCTCATAATATTACTTGTGCTGATCCAGTGCACCTAAGTTATGGTTGGAAAGAGCACATTTGAATGGGAATCAGTATGTCATACAGTGAGTTTATATGTCTGTTATGCCAACAAAAGTTGAAATTTAACAGATTGCGAATGTTGCCAGTAAAAGCGAAATTTAAAAGTCACTTGTCCACAAAATGATTTCACTTATCCCGGCCAATAGGATCATAAGAACGTTCACATCTTGTCAATATCACGATGTACATTACGGAAAATCATTGATATAATATATTACAACAGTTTTTATCAATAGATATTATTGTGTGTAAACTATAACTAAGCATCACTTGTTATTTTGCCGCCCACGTTACACATATACAATCATAATTTGTCTCACAAATAAATCAGCCAAGTGACCAGTTAAACATGATTCTTCTTCATATTTGTCATAAACATCTATTAAGGGCCACTATTTTCAACATCAGCATTTTTTGCATAACTTTTTAATTTCTGATTTTTAAAAAGAAAATGATTCATGCTTGTAAAATGTGTTACGTACAAACATATAGGACAGACATCAACTAGATTGGTCAGGTTCCCCCTGTTTCTAAAAATGTATCTAATGAATATATAAAATCTGTTCATTTGATGACAGAAAGAGGTTTCCTGACAACCGGATACATTTGACTGCTTTCTTTATCTCCCCCCCCCCTTTTTTTTTTTGTTTGTGTGAAGCCCCCCCCCCCCCTTTGGGGGGGGGGGCTTCACACAAACATAGAAAAAAAGGTGGACAGACGAACTTGCCCTAAGTAAAAATATCTAAGCAGTAGGCCTAGATGGTGTAATATTTGTGATGTGGTGGACAGCCAAATTAAAACTTAGAGACCCAGATTGCTTTTTCTAGTTAAATACAACGGGAAATGGTAAATAAATATAATGACTATTTATTTTCTTTATGGTATAAATGATAGCAGCATGATGTCACACTAAGTGGTGCTACCAAAGATGGCTATTTAACTTAAGGGTCAGAAAAATAAAATAAATGAAAGTAGAAAATTTTCACGTTACTGTCTCATTTTACTATCAGGTAGCCGCACTTACTTGATGCATTAAGGTAAATACCAAAGGTAAATCTATATGCTACCAGAAACATACACTAAATGGTTAATTTAAATGCGTTGATATACAATTTTTGGTTAAATATGGTGTTTGCGCTAAATTATTTGTGCTCTAATATGTTTGTAGAACTACAGTATTTAATTTAGTTGTCTATTGTCCATATATTGTAAGGACCAATTTTAAGGAGAAAAATGAGGCTTGAGAAATTTGATGATGGCTGGTAGATTTGTAAGTATTTTTCAAAATAAAATGACAGAGGGACACTTGAAAAATTAAGACGGTAATATACGAGAATCACTTTAATTTATTGTACTTGAATCAACAACGCTAGGGGTTTTTTAGAAACCGGACAAGATTTCGACTCAAAATAACCAGAAAAAAACATCTAAACAGAATTTAAAAGTATTTCTACCACCAGAGTATTTAGCATTTTGAGAGATCAAGTAAACAATCAACCTTCCTGAAATAGGCACAAACAGATTGCCATTGAAAATGTATTTAGAATTAAAATCTCGTCATATATTCCAGAACGTCACGTTCACAGAAAGAATAAAACGACATCACCCTTGGAAGAGGCCCTTCATTTACACGCGGCTAGTGGAAAATCCACCATCGGTCTTCATCAAGAAGGTTGATGACTGCATAGGAGAGTTAGTGAAAGCAGCAATACATTTCCTTATCAATCCTCTGGGTTGACATCTAAGAGTTTTTCTTCACGGTCCAGAAGAATTTCAAATTTAATTTTCCTTGTGCCAACCCATGGATACAACTTACCATGTATGCAATACCTATTGCAGTACAGAGTCTAAAGGCCATTATTAAAGCAAGGCACCCTTAGAATATGTGATTTTTTATACCTTTCTTTCTTTTTTTTCTAACAGCATAAGGTTTGCAAAAGAATCTCGATTGTTATGCCATGCAATCAACATATCTAAGATAAACTATCTTAATTTTGTTTTTGTCGCTAACTTCATGACAACAAATCCATTCGTTAAAATGTACATAGTCTTTGAACAGATGGAACATTTTCAGTACCTGTCATCTTTTAAGATAGGCTTCCTTCATAAAGTGTTAAATGAAGTATACATGATGATTTACTCTGGAAAAGTGTGTGTCGTACTGCGATGTTGTTAGGAGTTTGGGAATATAGTCCTACTGCTATGTTTTCAGACAAAACATTGTGTGCCACTAGTTCTTTTTACAAAATACTTTATATAGAAGGGTGACGGAAAAACGTGATTTTCTCAAAGAGTTTTTGGTATCTGATAATATGAGGCAATGTTAAGGAAATATAATTATTATATTATTTAGAACTTATGGCTACCCTTCTCCCAAAACACTCGACAGAGCCCTACGAGTATAGCTTGTAAAGGGGTGCCCACTTCTGGTTATTAACTTTTGGGGGGGATACTTGTACCTCCGACATCCAATACTAAAGAAATGTGAATGTCAATTCCTTAATTTCTCTTATCAAGATACTTTACAATGCTGTTAAATGTCACAGTAATGCTGACTGGCTCATACCCAGTCCTCTCTAATTTACGGATGCTGATGATGAAAAGAGCAAGATGTGTGTCGAGCCTGGAATGTTGTGAACTGGTGTCCGTTCATATTTGGTGTGCAGCCCGTCTTCAAATATGTTCATGTCCAGAGCTGTTTAATTCTGTGTGTTTTGTTTTCTATTTTGTTCTTTTAAAAGTTCTTCAGTTTCTTCCTCCTCTCAAAGGTTCTGTTTATTTTGTCTTCATAATAATTAATTCTGTCAGGTATTGTTACAAGCTGCCTCTCCCCTGCAGAGGCTGGTGCTGATCTTTGAAAACTAGTGTAGCAGGTTGTTATGGCAACAAAAGAAGCATCCCCATTGGATAAAGACAAAATAATGGATACACTAACTTCTAATGTTACATCAAATGAGGGCAAAATTTTTCTTTGGTACTGACTGTTGCCAGTGTGCTATTTCTGCTATGTTTTAGTTGGACAGCTTCAGCATGCTCCCTCATTTTAGCATGGCTATGTCCCTCTTTATCCTACAGGACTAAAATCCTATATTGGTGCAACACGGGGTTTCGCCAGCCGCTTTATAGAACGGGGTTTATTGGATCGTGGGAGTGTTTGACCGCTATTTTTATATTTAGCGCATATGAAACTGTATGGTACAATCTGACTTAGGCTGGCATACAATTCCCTGTAAAATGCCAAGATGTACGTGTTTTGTGCCAGGGTGTTTTCACAATATTGCCTGGGACAAAGTATATTAATTTCATGGATTTTTCAACTGACGAATAAGCACTAACATCTATTTTTTTTCATAGCACTGACTGAAGTACTTATTCTATCTAATGAAGATTTATATTCTTACTGGTGTCTGGAAAAATAACTGAATCTATCCATAAAATAATGTCTGTCATCATTGCGTCAGATCAACATAACCCAGGCCCATCATAAAAAACGTGCTTATCCTGTCTCTTTGCTATGTCCCCTGATCCAAGGATGATGATAAAACCTTTACTCGTGTACATAATATAGATTCTCCGGGCTTCAAATCATTACTATATTGGGTCATGCTAAGTGATTTTAGAACTTTTATGAATGAATGAGATATTACAGAAGAAAAATGAAACATGGCCAATGTAAAAAAAATATATCATCTAGGTCAACACCACCCCCAGCCCACAGCATATGAGTGCTCTATAACGGTATGTTATTAATCAGGGTAAACATGTTCTCAATATGGTAAACATTATTCAACGGAACTCGTCTCCCGGACTGGTAAAATGGACAAAATTGTGATTTCCAGAATTATTCTATATGCCAACAACATTAGCAACGTCCACGGTGGTACATAAATATATCAAGCTACAGATTCTTTTAAAGACATGCAGAGAGAAAAAATAACTATATAATACACGCCTAACACGTAAAATACAGTTTTCCCTATGATTTAGGCCAGAAAACACAGTAAGAAGAATAAATTCATATTTGATATGTTTTCCTTGGTTCCTGAAGTTAAGGGATTATTGTTTATGCAGTCTTGCTCGCTGACTAGAAGGGAAGACTTTGATATCTTTTTTATATGTATATTTGTCAGTATTAGCTTGTCGTTATCCCTCATGTAAATCAACCTCTTATATTCAAACACATCGTGTGTTTTCCAAACCGTTCACTCAAAAAGAAATCTGGCATTTCTGCTTCTTGTTTGTGATGTTCACTTTCAAAGATGATAGACTTAAGCTATTCGAGTCAATTACTTGAGCAGATAAGCATTCCTCGAGCTCAGGTGATAGACTTAGGCTACTTATAACAAGTACTGGAGCACATTAGCGGTATTTCATGAGCTATGCTTTTGAGTATGGGTTGATGAGATGTGTTTCACACTCCAGCATTGAATCATAAGAAAATACTCAAGTCCTCAAATTTATTGACTGTATGTATTCCGAATGAGAATACCTGGTCCATGTTAAGTGACAGCTGAGTTCTTATGATGCTTATTATGGACCACAATTATTTGAAAAGTACGAGACAACTCATCTGTACAAAAAGCAGAGTTTTTTGTATCATTGCATCGAACTCCTTTTCATTATTTACAATGTTCATTCATTTAATCATGCCATCTTTATTTGACAATAATTCTTAACAATTTACTCATGGACCATTTTCCTTTACTAAAAAAATGAATTGAAATTAGTTGTTGATGCTAAAACCTTTTTTTTTTTAAATTTATTAAATTAATTTAGGTCTATTCTGAATGCTTTTTTTCAGATTGTTTTACTAGCCAATATCATTGCATAATCTTCGGGTACATAAAATGGACATATGGCTAGACCAACGTCTTTGTAGGTAATTTTTGTGGTCACCTTCCCTGAAAATGTAAATTTTAAATGTCCTTCAAACTTACTTACTGTATTGTGCTTAAGCGTTGCAATGTGAACGTGCATGTATTTATTTTGCATATTAATCAGAAGCGGTCAGAAAATAAAAAGTGTTTTTTTATTATTGTCTTTCTTTGTTGATGTGCTGCATGTATTCTAGATAGAAACCGACTTAGAGAACTACCAAACGGAAGTAACGCCTAAGAAATATCCCATGTGCAGTTTCTCCTAAAAACCCCCTATTGTATTACAATATTTAAGATACTCACTTGTATCTTGGCAGCTGTGGATCCAAGGCCCAAAGTTGCTACTAAACGTTGTAAGAAAGTACCTTTAAGGTTATGGAAATGTTTAGTCAATCTTAGAGCGGATGGGATACGAGTGTGGGTCCAGTCAAATTTATGACTGCTAGAAAGGCAATTATAGTGAGTACAAAAAGCACCGACAGATCATATTAATCCGGTTTGATGATTTATGGAAATGAACAGAGACTATGGCGAGTGTGGATCACAGAAATCACCCTGAACGCATTGTGTGGGAAAAATATCGCCATGTTGTCATGGATATATGTGGATTTTAATAAATGATCATTTGCTAACCTGTAAAAAGAATTTTGGAACAATCTGATGATTGGCAGTTTGGAATAATCGATTGAATTCCAGCAACAGAGAAATCAAGTCAAGCCTTGAAGTGGGATGATGGCCCAGATTTGAGCTTCATTCCAGGTCCCTGGGATGACACAGTGGCTCTTGAGTCCCTTGCCCATCTCCCCAATCTTATTGGTACAAATGATTGACTGCACAGAAGAATATAGAATACTTTATTGCATATAAGGCCCTATGGGTACATTGAACGTTCAGATATTCTAGGTCCCCCCCCCCCCAGCACCCCCACCCCCATCTTATTAGCAGGAATCATGGACTGACTGTTGGTTCACCTAGATGACATGTATCAAATGATTGGTGCATTCATGGTTTAAAACTATTCGGTCCACTCCAAAACATGAACGATCCAGAATTTGCTATGGTGTAGTTACACCCATCGCATAAACTGATACGTGTAAAGAGTGCTCTGAAGAGACAATTAATAATTACATGTCAAAGCTTTGTATATGAATGGGGTTGAGAGAGCATTTAGTGGAAGAAGAGCAACCAGAATCTAGTTTGCTATCAAAATTGATGGTGTCTCTGTCAAGACACTTGGTAATAATACACCACCCAATGGAAAGAAATATGCTGCATAAACCACCATTATTTATATACATTTCGTTGCAGTTCTGAGGTTTGTATTTCCTTGGATTTCCTTCCTTCAGCTATGATGAGATATCATTAAAATGACAGTATACCCGCCGACTGTTTCAACAAATGCAAGAGAAATTACTGTAAAGGAAATGTAATGTTATGTTCAAATACACCCAATCTCTCTGAGCTGACTGAAGGTTTAGTGACAAGCAGCCCGGCGGCGCTGCTTGCTCTGAAGGCATTTTCAAAATAAAGCCAAGGCTAAAATAAGTGGCGATTATTTAAAAGGATCCAAAGGAATAATGAAAATCCAATTATGTGCTCTCTTGATGTTTTTGTACACCAAATGGACATAAAATTGACAGTAGTCCCCTCGTGCTAATCAGTGGACCACATTGTTCTGTATACGAAGTGCATACCTGCAAAGTGAAGGTCTACAGCTGCTAATAAACAAACATATATTTCCATTTATAAATCTGAGAAAATCTAGGTTCGAAAGTAAGTAAGTATTTATATTACCCTTCCCCCTCCCAATATAAACACTTTAAAAAAACTGGTGAAAATTGAACAGAAGGGACCAAGCTGTACTATTGTGCGGAATCCAAATACTTGGACAGCTTGTGTCATCGAATTTATCTCTACAATCAAACATACCATCGCAGACATTGATGGTGGATATGCACTCTTTGTTTTTACATTGAAACTGACAATAAGTGCACTGTTTCAGCATTGCAGTCTAGTGTCTTTCACAAATATAAGTTATGTCAGTTTCGGTCATTAAAGAATTGTTGGCACAGAAGAAAACGGTCTTGCTTCTCCAATTAGGTTTCTCAATGAATATGCACAGTGTCTCCCAAACTTAACCACGGTCCAGCATAATTGCATAATATAGGGGACATAGGCAGCCACCATTGCAACTTTCTCTGTATTCATTGTTGTTTTTTAAAATAAAATCTCAGTCTCGTGAAATCTTCACATATGAATTAAAAAACCAAACTAAAGACATTCAACCATTCAGTTTGGTTAAGATGTTGTGACCAATGCATGAGATCATTATAACCATCAACAGATTCTTTTTAACGCTGATTGAAACCTGGGGCATCTGTTAATGAAAAATTTATACTCTCGCTCCCCGTATCACATAAAAATGTATAACTTCTAGAAAAGTTACCGAAATCCCTGTTTCTTGAATGGCAAGAACCATTGATCACCATGTACACTAGCAAGCCAGTGTTTGTTGCATGTCACGTTCGTCAGATAAAGGTTAAACATACATTTCCTCAAGTGATATTCGACATTTTGAAATTCAAACGTGTCATTTTTCTCACATAAGTAAGATGCATACATGATGGAAATGTTGCAATCTATTGTTATCCATGTTGAAAGGCTTAGTTGTGTTGATAATACCATTCCAACACTGTAAGAGGATTTATGTCAAACAGGCTGTCGTACAAGAAGTGCTCTTTTTATATACCTACTTTCAAGCCTATTGACAAGACCATATCTACCTTTAAAAAATAAATTGACATACTCGCTATGGACAGGTTGCCACCATTCGTTGTATAACAGGGCTTCTTCCTTAACTCACACAGCCATTTCTAAAATTATATCAGGTATAGTGATAAATGGCATAAAAATATTCATATGTATGTGTATAAATAAATAGTTTTACATATGTATGCATGTCAAAACAAACACTACCAAAATGCAATTTATACATTTATTTCGGGTAGTGCAGAAACAAGTTTCAAAGGCAAACATTGTTGCTCATTTTGAGCCTATTGTTTTGTTAAAGATGTTTCAGCCCACACTGAATTCTAAGCATACCTTACAGCAAAAGACACGGTTAAATCCAAAAGTAGTTGTTCAATGAACACTTTGATACTCTATTGAGCAGTTACATGATATCTGTTGCCTGAAATATTGTCAACTTGTGAAGGAGAGAGTGGGTATGGATAAGACCAGAGGAGATCCAGATTCTTATGACACTTTTGAGTTGGAGGTCTGATACAGTTGCCCTAATGACTTAAGGCTATATTATGACCAAATGGCAATAAACTAGGCCAAATCACCATTGGAACATAGTTACCAATAGTAGATAGATTAGGATCAGTAGTATTCTAACTCGAAAGATTACTATTCACTGTTAAACTTGTTAAGTTATCCTAGACCAGGAACATAATTAGCGTTTTAGTTTGCTGGACTCTTTGTATATGCTTTAAAATGCAAAATTTGTCAGTTACCTACAGGTCTTCTGAAGTTGATATCAAGATACAGTCAGTCAATGCCCAATGTATATGGTTATGGCACGACAGAAGATGATATCATATGGGCCTAGCATGGTTCGGGACAAAACCCACTTCCACTGCTTCGTATAGACCAAATATGTGTTAATCTGTACATGCTGAGATCTGCTTTCCTTATGCTGGTGATTATGTGAATTATATAAATGCAAATTATATATTTCCCATTTATTTACCCACAGACTTATGAGAGATATTTAAACTCCTTCACACTATTTGCCAAGATCGGTATGTCCCAGCCATACAACTAAGTTTGAGGAGCCTGCTTTTACTTGCTTTTAGTGAAAATTCTGTAATATTGGCATATTGCATGTGCAGATATTGATTCAATCGGCACATTAGTCATTTCACCATCCGTTGGCTGGTTGTTCAAAGAATTATAGGATAATAACGATGATAATGACGTAGTTTGCACTACATAAAGCTGGAGGATACCTATGCAACTTTGAAATTTAGAATGTTTTTACCATAACTAAACCGTTTCTAAGTAAACAAAATGAAAATAAAAAGAGTGCCAAACAGCATGTTACTATCACTGTTATGCACCCATTTGAGATCAATTATTGTTGCGAGGAAACTAGCACACAAATGTGTGTGTGTTTGTGTGTGTGTGTGTTTCAAGTGATTGCAAAAACAACGGTGAGAGGTGGGTCAGTGCTGTTACCTACTTTGTTTTTAACCACCCATAGTGACCATGTTTTTCTTAGAGCCCTACTGACCTTTTCCATTATACCGTCTTGACTAGAGCAACCAACCCCATCAAAGGTCTGAGTGACTCTAAGCTAGAACACCTATCTTTATTGATTTAAGTTGTCAATATACGTTCGTAACATCGCTAGAGGGTAACCTTCAGTGAAAATATGCACAAAAATGTGATGCTGCTTAGCTTATTTTGTAGTTTTTGTTGCACATTTCAATAATCAGATAGCACTAGGCTTTTAATTGATTCAATAGATTAGAAAATAGTTCATGCTGCTCACGATGAAATTGTCAAGTGTGTGCCAACTTAAGTCAATATGCAAAAGTTTTGTCTATTTAGGCCCATTTTCCTGTGTTAGCGTGCACAGCATACGGATTAGGACAGTTAGGTCAGTGGACAGTTGTATCACCTAGAAATAAAATTAGTACATATATTGGTACCTTAGTATACCTTCACACCGTCGTGATGGATAAAGCTGAACTAATTTGGCATTTGTGCTTCAATTTGTATCGATATATGTTCAACAACATCATACAAGGTTAAAACAATTGTAAGTCCAGCCTCAGCATGTCCTGAAAAAATGAGTAATTGATGTCAATTTTTGGAATTATTTTCAAAATACCTAAATGTGTTCCGGGAAATAATCAGTAGAACTATTTTGCTATGAATGCAACTTAAGGGTTATTATGGCAGACATCCGGGATTATGTCATTAGATTGTTTTGAAATCAGAACCACATTTTGAATTGTCAAGATCCTTGGTGCCTATAACTCGGATGAAAACATATTTCACTGAAGTGCGCTTTTTATTTTTTTTACAAATGAGAATGACCTTGTTTTTAACAGGTTATGGTATTAACGTGAGCTCCTGATTTCAACCTTATTTATTATAGCACTCCCGAATAAAATAAAAGGAAGTTGCTATATTTTCAAATCTTCCTCATGTTTAGCTTGCTGGTCACAGATTGTATATATTTTGTAATCCCTCATCTATATCCCATATAACTGGTGCTCCTTAACAGATAAACACATATACGATGCCACAGCTTCTATTCAAGACTGGCAGGCATCAAGGAAGTTAGGTCTTTATTATCAACCCACACTTCAGTTAAGGAGTGGCAGTGAGGCTGGATGAGAGGTAGTTAGCTCTTTATCATCCACTAACAAATGAAACGAGTCTGGCCACCCTGCTGCCAAATGACTAATTTATTTCCATATCTTCCAAAATTTGGCATGTCTGCTGACACAAAATGCATTTCACTTGCATAACTCTGCAGACTGGTGCCTACATGCATGGGAGCCTATACTGGTTCGCTATTATTATAGCCTGTACTGGATTCTGTTAATCCAATGTTCATTTGATCAACTCCCAGACTGACACCATATCAGATAGAGCATGTTATGTTTTCGTAGATGAAGCCAGAGTTCAGGGCAATACACTTGAAATGGCCAGGTTAATAAGACAGTGTATCTTCTATATACATGTGGCAACATATTATTTTTCATTCCTTGACGTTTTTGACAAGATAGCAGGGAGCACAGCATTGAGAATATATATATATATATATATATATATAGAGAGAGAGAGAGAGAGAGAGAGAGAGAGAGAGAGAGAGAGAGACAGCTCTACATTTGAAGAGCTCAAACACATCTAAATCTTTGAAAATGTGAAAAGGACAACCATGTGTATTAGTTCCTCCTTCACCGAAGTAAATTCTTTAAATGCAATAGACTTTGGAAAAATATGTTGCCCCTTTTGCAAAATAGGATCTGGAGAATGTAGAGGGGTTTCCAATTTTCACTGACGGGAGGCAAATCTTTTTGTTCATCTTAACTTTAAAAAGTTCCTTCTGGTATCATCTACATTTGTATATATATATATATACATATATATATATATATATATATATATATATATATATATATATATATATATATATATATATATATATATATATATATATATATACTCTGGCCATAGTAACTTTATCTAGCATGATTAATTCATCTACCAAATCTATCCATTCCGCGGTGGTATCTTTCTGTCCAAAACCTACAGTGCTACTGGGAATTGAACCCTTCATTTTTATTCTGCAGCGAGTGTTATGTCTAATTCGCATATCATGAAAAACACTCGAAACACATGATCTGAAATTGTCAATTACCTGCATTTTCAGATGAAACGTTTTAAACACCCCTGTTTTTAAATGGAATTATAAAAGCAATGAATGGAGAGTTGCAATTTCGTCTTCTACTATGCAAATTCTGTATAAGCGATAAGGTATAGATTTTGTAACTACAAACACTTGTTTTTGTCTAAGGTAACTTCAGAAGTATGATTGTAGCCTAATGGAGACCCATATTCCTGAACTGTCCATTTCTATTAAGTAACCCTTTTTTTTCTAAGGGTCTACCAGTAACTTATATTTTCCAAACATAAATTGCAGTAGGGCAACAACTGTAAATCTATGTGATGATACCCCTAGTTTAAGTCACTATTCGGTGAGAAGATTATTTCCTTTCTAAGGATTTTGTGCTTCAAGGAACAAGTTGGTCACAATCATGCTTCAACTTTGCTGTTAAGAATGGGCATGTATTCGCATACAACCAAATGCACATACTGTTGATGGTTGTACTAGTCATCAGTCAATTATTTGGTGTTTGAGACTTTGCAGTCACCCTTCTCTTTCTTCTTGTAGCTGACACACGTGTTTTAAATTTATATACAGACACTAAAACAAGATATTTATTATTTCTTTTGGAAATTTTGTTCCCTGATATATAATGTTTTCAGAGTATATAAACATACCTGTGTGAAAAACACATGCCCCACGAAATGTATTTCTGCTCATTACTTAGAATATAGGTAATCTTGGAAGAAAACGTGACTGCCACAGCCTTGCAAGCTGCGGAGAATGAAAACATTTTAAAGTCTCTATCTCAGATTGCATTTTGCATGCACAGATGTCCTGCGAATGACGGCCAGGTGGCAGTGGTCATTTATATTCTGCGTAATTGAAGGGTTTGCCTTTTTTTCAGAGAGATTATGGCAGGAAATCTCATGAACTTGTGATATAATTGCGTAATATCCTACACCAACATATCGCTGCTGTAAGACAAAAAGGTTGACCGTGTCAGGTTTGGCCAAATTGAGTTTTTATTATTTCATATTTCCCAGCAGCGGTGCAGAATTCTGTGTCATTAAAATATTCCCACAGTGCAATGTTAGAAAATAAGTCTTGAAAGACAAGATCTTATATGTAAAGTGTTGTCACAACATGGGCTTGTGTATTTATACATCACATACGTTCTTTTGTATATGTCAAACTTATTCCAGATATTTTGGCCAATTTTGACCAAAACGTTGTCTGTATTTTTGAAAATTTATACAATCTTTTGCAGGAAGTACTGAAATCGTGCAGCAAGTAATGAAATCACATAACTCTATGTGAAATGGCATGTGTAATTTTCTACATAGAGGTTATCTGTATTATATAAACATGTTTCAAAGGAGAAGAGCTATAGACGGTGGGCATGGGGTGCGTGAAAGGGAATTTAAGATATCATGGAAAGATCTCCACTGCAAAGACTGAGATAGTTACCTAGAAAACGAGCAATGTAATTGCTGACTGTGTCCCTTCATAGTAAACCACTCTCATCGCAGCTCTAAATTTCCATAAATATGTATTGCACAAATGTTGATAAACCAATCGTAACTCTGGCGTGATATCAAAGATCACAAAAAGTCTTTCGGTGCTAATTTGGTTTTGACCAACACTATCCTGAAGCTTTCAGAAACTGCAGATATATTGAATAAAAGGTGTTTATTTTACAATTACTCTGACTCTGACATCCTTATGATGATACCAAACAGTTCCACGTAAGTTGATCGACTCTTTTCATAATTGGCAATGAAATACTTATGTAGGCCTATGGAATCTAGGCCAGGCCGAGGCATATCAATATAATTTTTTATTTTACATTAGCACGGGCCTACCAATCATATAAAACCACAGATTTAAAAATCCTGGACAATATTCAAACCATCAAATGGAGCTCCACAGGAAATGAACAATGGAGCATCACAAGAAGGGCCCCACTTAGTATCCATAATCGGAATCGGTTATTTTATATATAATTTGACACCATATAGAGAAATAAGTTTTATATATACCAAGTATTTAAACACAGGTAATTTTAAGTAAAGGTAAAATATTAGAATGGTGACCATAAATCTGTTTTTTACACTCGAGATACAAGGTGCAAATAATGACAAATACCCATGTCCATTTTATGATTTGCTTATGTTTCAAATCTGTATGGTCGCATAGTTAGTGGCCCTGTTTCTATTGTATCAAACGATGCACTGTGTAAACTAATTTCAATAGGATAAAGATATAGCATGCATCGCAGCAAGTTGGTTGCGTAAAGACAAGTATACGATTATGGAAGGTGGTGCAGAATATGCTAGAAAATGGGCAGAGAATAGTAAGTTTGATATTGACGTCAATCGTGAAGGGAGCAATAAAATAAAACATATCATTACAAACAGAATACAAAAAATTACACAGCACAACTGCAAGATCCTTTTTCTGACAAATGCAGAAGCTCCTTAGTGCCTACAGGAAATGCATGATAGATATGTGTGATAATGCGTCCAATAATATTATCATATGGAAATGGATTTACTATAATGTTCTCATTGACAAACTAGTCCTCTTGACCATCTCAAGTTCTTCCACAAATAAAAGAGTAAATGGGTCATTGGAAATTGTTTTAAACAAACATCGAGAACTTTTATCTTCAGTTGACCTGAAATTTTCTGATGTATATGCCCATTTACCCAACATTTACTGACTTCCAAAACTGCACAAACATCCTTAAAAGTTTTGATTCATTGCAGGTTCCAACTTTTGCTCTATTTAGCAATTGTCAGTTTTGGGGTCTGAATACTTGACGAGATAGTGGGGACTGCAATAGTACTTCACAAGTTCGACTCCTTCTCGAACAGCCGTAAAACGTGATGTGGACCTACGTTTGGCGAGCCTTTACCAAATTCATTCAATCAAAAACGTACATAGCATAGAATTGAACGACCTCATCACATTGAATGTGTATGGATCCCAAATCTGTTCAATTGTTATATAACCTAACGCAAATACAGTCTTGTTGCAATGTGTTTCGATCTTCTGAGATATTAGTGTCAAGCTTTTGTCTGTAAAATTCGTCCCCAATGTATAAATCTACTATGGATGTCTAACAAAGCACCAAGTTTAAAAAATTAAGTTAACACATGTCAGCTCAGTTTTTAAATATTACTTGTTGCAAACAAAGGCCTTGACTAGTGATTATAATAAAAAATGTTAGCGCAATTACCCATCTCCTAAACGATAAGACAGAGCTAGAATTTCTTCAGAGTAAACATTTATCTATCGACATGTACCTGAATATGATAAACTGAAATGCTAAATAAAATGAAATAAAGTTGATGACAGATGAACGCTCTGTGTTAAATATCACAGTTTGCTCAGATTGTCCTTGACTAGTGATAGTGACATCATCGCGATCATCCAAGTCATGGAAAAATAAGCTGAACTGGAACGTCTTCATAAATATATACCATCAATGTCTCCCATAATAGGGTTGAAAAGCATCAAATAGAATGTAATTAAGTCCACATCTGTCAGCTTTGTGTATAAATTGCATCACGTTTTTATGTGCGATATTACAATTTTAAAGCGCTAGTCATAAACTTATAGTTTACAAAGTTACTTCACATTGCCTGAGTACAATATCTATTGTGGTGGCCAACCTCCATGCCTGTCACTTTCAATTAGTATAATTGTTCAAATCAAAACGCCTCCAGAAACACCAAGATCGTTCATTTGAAACGGTTACAGATTCAAATCAAAATGTTGGAATTACTTGCAATTCCTGAGTACATTATTATATACTTGATTTTGATAGAAAGTTGTGCCTTACACGAATGCTTACACAAACAAAACCATATACTATATCATGGCTTCTCCACAAAAGGTTCATGTTTATATGTGTTGACCTAATGCATAAAAGACACTACTAATCTACATGCAAAACGTAGATGCCTGCAACTCAAAATATACAATACTATTCAGATATAAAGAAATCAAATATGTAGGTCACCTATACATCACATATGTATGTATGTATGTATGTATGTATGTATGTATGTATGTATGTATGTATGTATGTATGTATGTACGTATGTACGTATGTATGTATGTATGTATGTATATATGTCTGCATGTGTGTCTGTATGTACATCAATATGCAAATACAAATATTGACCAAATGGATAATTTGAAGATCAAGTTGTAAAATTATATTTTATGGCAATTGCAGTTGAACATACGACAATTTCAACTGGAATCTGCCACTAAGGACATTTATCTTAAATCCTTTTCTCAAATAGGCAGTATTTCACAACATCTTTAATCACAAAA